>MU261816.1:0-88400 GCA_020310875.1 Ceratopteris richardii | reverse complement strand
CACTATATTTGGAGTTTGGAGCTGAGAGAAAAGTCCAAATTACTGACGGCTGCTGCACGAAGTATCGTGACACCATGACCGATAGTTGAAGCTTGTTTGGATTAGTCTTTGCTTTGTTTGCACTCTTTGAGTAGTTCATTTGCATTGATCATCACTTGATTGCATGTCCTCATACACTCGGCTAGGTTTGTATACTCATCGGATTGATAATTAAAGCGTGAATCTCCACTAATATGCACTTGACGGGGATTGAGGTACAGTCTCTTTCTCCACAAGTCCCTAAGTTGGTACTTAGGTCAACACGTTTTTTGGCGCCATTGCCGGGAGTGTCGAATCAAAACGAGGCATTCGTGTAATGGTAAGTAGCTTTTTGCATTGAAGTGAGAGGAGGAGTGGTGATTTTCTCTTCTTTGGTAAGTCATTTTCAGCCGCACTTACTACTTCTCATTCTTGGAGTGTGTGTAGTGAGTTGTTAGTTAGGGAAGTGTGTGAGTGAGTAGAATAAGAGTAGTAGGAAGTTAGACTAGATTCCATTCTCTTTTCTCTTTGTTCTTTCAGCCTTTTAACTAGGAAGAACTTTTCAAAAAAGTATAAAAACCCAAAAACTTGTCTTTTGTACTTCACTTGTGCCCAAAGCAAGTATCGTGAGATTCTGAGATCGAATATCGTGGACGAGGAGTTGAGCAGTCCGAGCTACGCAGAGCTAGTCAGGAGGGTAGAGGGCTGAGATAGAGTCCTAAGGTAAGTTCTTGTATCATTCCATCAACTTCATTACATAAATCAAGTTTTTCAGAACAAAACGATCTGCGTCAGATATCGTTTAGGATTTACAGGGGTAAAAAGGTGTGAGTTGAATGAATCAAAGAGTGAGGAGAGGGTAGAAGGACTTGTAAAACATCTGTGTGCAATCAAAACTTAAAAAAATCTCTCAAAAATTTGACAAAGGGTCAAGTATCGTGTTCTCCCGCAGTCGAGTATCGTGATACTTAGCAAGTATCGTGATCTCCTGTGGTTGAGTATCGCGATATTTCCTAGATATCGTGTATCGCGTTGTAAAGATCGCGATACTTTGCAAAGATCATGTATCGTGCTGTGACCGATTGCGATACCTGCTGTGTATCGTGTATCGTGATCTATCGATCGCGATACTTGAGAAGTATCGTGCATCGTGTTTGTACAAGTATCGTGTATCGTTTCAGGAAAGATCGCGATACTTCAGAAATATCGCGTATCGTTTGAGCCAAGTATCGTGTATCGTGTCTTCACAAATCGCGATACTTGTGACCGATCGTGTATCGTCTTTATCGAAGTATCGTGTATCGTGTGTTCCAAGTATCACATTATTCAAGTATCGAGTATCGTCCCTCTTGAGTATCGTGTATCAAGTATCGTTTTCCATCAGGTATCGTGTATCGTGATAGTCAAGTATCGTGATTGCGAGGTATCGTGTATCGTGGGTCATAGATCGCGATACTTGAGAAGTATCGTGTATCGTCGTTGTTGAAGTATCGTGTATTGTTTGGGTCCAAAGATCGTGTATCGTGTAACTTAGCAGTCAAGTATCGTGACTTGAAAAGTTCATTTTCAGTCAATTCTCAGCCAAAATTTTTCTGGAATTCTAATCCATAGTGAAGAGTTCTGGAAGCTAGAGGTTAGCAAGGGCTGATCAGAGTTTTTAAGTGGATGAACCTGAGATCTGGAAGAACCCTAGGAAGCCGAAGAAGTGTAATCTCTTCTGTAGGTAGTGTAGCCGAGCCAAGTAGCCGTTCACATTATTCTGAAACCTCCAGTGAGTCAGAGGAAGAAATTCCCATGGCTTCAGAGGATATGCAGAACACAGTGCCAATGATTGGCATGATGTCAATTATTGAGGGAGAGTACCGGACCTCCTTGGAGTATGTGAACACCAACCAAAATGAGATCCCTATCTATCTGGATGGTCTAAACAAATCAGTGGCCAGACTAAAGAAGGCTTCAGAGGCTTACATAGTGCCTAGACCAGCAGTCAAGTATGTAGGAGGACTTTACATGGACAAAAGAGATATCCAGTATGTTGTCACGGAGCACCCGAAAAAACATTAATGAACATGGTGAAGAAAATAATGCTTCAAACTTAAATGGAGATGGGAATGAAGAGCAAGTAACGACACCTAGAGGGAGATCTACTATTGCTAGAGTCCGGAGAGGAGATCTGATTCCCCAGGATGACTCTAAAATAGATGTGTATTTGATCAATGGGATGGAGTATCTTCTTAGAGCACATTCTTCAATATGGGAAGCTGCCCCTAATCCTGTCACCCTCTACGAGTTACAAGATCCTGATTTCCCCACCATTATCACATACTTGGATAAGAATCAGAGAAGATATTGGCCCTTGACAGAATTAGAAAGAGCTGAGTTGAAATATCAGAATATTCCAGTGTTTCCCCCTAGGGACCAAGCCACTACTTCACGAAACCCACTTGGAACGTCTCAAAATGATTCATATCAACAGTTGGGACAAACACAACAAACACAACAGACACAACAAACACAAATTTCGGTTAGACCACATGTGCAGTTTGCAATGCCTGCAAATAATCCTAATTACCGACCTCAACCACCAGTTGACCCAAGACATGGAATTCTTGCCCTAGTCAGACCACCGGTAGCAAGAGGACCAGGCATACCCATAGGAAGACCAATTTTCCCAGTAATGCCTAGACCACCCGAAGCAGGAAGAAGATTAAGGCCAATTCAAGTTGCCAAATGCATGAGAAACCACTACGATGGCTCTAGTGAACCTTACAATCATATAGCTGAATTCAAACAAGTAATCAGAGCCGAACAAGTGGAAGATTTTTTGATCCAATATGAATAATTTGGTCTTACTTTGTCAGACACTGCATTAGCATGGTTCCAGCCATTGGACCCTAATAATTTTCAAAACATGGAACAAGTCTATCAAGAAATGATTGAGGAATTCACTAAGTCAGGAATTAAAAACAATTCGTCATCATTAATCCATAGCTTTAAGCAAGCCCCTACAGAATCAGTAAGATTGGCAGCAAGAAGATTCAAGCAGTATGTGGACAGATGCCCAGTGGAAGAGAGACCTACCCAAAATAAAATGGTGTCATTTTTTTTGGAAGGATTGTTGAACGGATCTTTGAGATCTTTGGTATATGTAAAGAGAGTTCAAACCTTGCAAGAATGCATGAAGGAATGTATAAACCTAGAAGACAACCTAGCAGAAGATTTGAAAATACTCAAGGTAGCTTGAAAAGTGAGGATTCGGCCAGCAGCACATCAAACCCTAAAAACAATGTAGAGGAAATAGCTGATTTGGTA
Source organism: Ceratopteris richardii (assembly GCA_020310875.1). Lineage (NCBI taxonomy): Eukaryota > Viridiplantae > Streptophyta > Polypodiopsida > Polypodiales > Pteridaceae > Ceratopteris > Ceratopteris richardii. The sequence goes on along the minus strand of MU261816.1, from coordinate 85,070 downwards.
GCGAAGAAGCTGAACGTTCAAGGATAGAGGAACTACCCCAATAACCCTATAAGAGTGCCCATGCTTAGAAGATGTATGCAGTGCGGAGGTGATCATCCTTCTCACTTGTGCACTAGGGGAGTAGTCCCACCACCTGCTTATGCTTATAATAGACCCACCGTTCCAGGACCTCTACAACATTGCAATATAGAACAAAAATATACAAATCACAGTACGGAAAATTGCCCTTACAATAGGCAAGCGAGACCAGCACAGCCATATATGAGACCTTATGGATACCCTCAGAGAGAGCAAGGAGGTGAAGCATGGAGGTACCCTACTTATCATCAGCAGGCACCAGTGCCACGACCATATGCATATCAAGGATACACCCAACCACAACCAGTACTAGGACAACAACCGCCCCATCCTCAGAACGTTGTCCTAGTCAAGATAGCTCAATCTGAAGAAAAACTTAGAGAGAGCAATAGTCCCAGCCACACCATTGGCTAGTAATGAACCATATGACTCATCTTACGACCATAGTCAAGGAGCATATCCCAATTATGAAAGCTCTATGATAGAATATGGACAACTGTACGAACCATATGCCTATGGCATGGAAGCACCAGATAGTTCCTACGGATATGAGCAGGACTATGTGTCATTAATGTACATAGCCCCTAGAGCAACCCTACCACCCCGGCCCATGAACAGACCGCCTGTGCCCAGAGGACCATGCTACAAATGTGGAGGTGATCATTATATTAGAGAATGCACATTGCCAAACCCACCACCACCACAACGAGTCTGGGAAGGTTACTGTAGTGATTGTGGTAAGGAACACCTTTTCAGAGACTGTCCCAAGAACCCCAACAAGGTTGCACCCAATGTGCAAATCAATGTGATAGAAGTAACTGAATAATCAGGGAGCGATAAGGAATACACTGTACCATTGAAGGCAATAACAAGAGCCAAAGCTAGAGAGATCCCTGACAAAACTGAGGAAAACACTCAAAGCGATAGAGAAAGGAATGCACCCACACCTCAGAGAGTTGAAGACTCGGAAGAGCCAGAGAAAAATATTGTAAGTAAAAGAACCCAAAGATGGAAGAACCGTAGAGATAAGACAAAAGAAAAGAAGTTACTATAGAAGAAAAAGAATGAGAAGAGAGAACAAAACCCAAAAGAGGAACGGAAAGTTGAAGAAGATAATAAAAATGGAAAGCCAAAAAAAGAAGAGGTTGGATCAGTCTTAGCAGATCCCATGCCTGAAGAATTAGCCATGTGGATTCAGGCATACAAGGCACGAATAAGAGCGGGACCGACCATCGAACAACATGAAAGAGAATATCCTAGAGGTGACCTAGAGAAAGAGAGGTTGGAGATCTGCAAAAGATTAATAGAGGTTGCTCAACAGACCTTAGAGAAACCTGCATTGCCATTACCCAATAGCCAAATTTCCGAAAGAGAATTCCAAGAGAGTGTCATTACTCATGAACACGAAAAACCCGAAGCAAGTAAGACACAGAATGGCAATTATTGTGAGAATAAAAGGGAAGGATCCATCGTTCCCGAAGTAGAAGGGGAATGGCCTGAAGATTTGTGGGCGAGAGTCCAAGAGGACAGATGGAAGAAAGTAGAAGGAATTGAACCACCCTTTGAAGAGATAGAAGGGGAAGAGGAAATAGAGGGCTCAATACCTGAATTAAATTCAGAAGAAATTGTACCAATGGATCCTAGTGACAGAGGAGATGATGGAGTAAAGGATTTGCCAAATTACACAGGAGAGTACGAACATATTTCAGAATTGTATTGCATTCCCTCAATAAGGAAAAAGAACCGAACCCATCAATCCAAACATCAGATATCATACAACATCTTAGAAAAGTCAAAATTCCTTGTACCCTAACATTAGAGGAACTGTTGAAGGTTAAACCACATTTGAAGGAGAAATTAACCAATCAATTGGAGATCAAGACGGAAGCAAAAGAGATATCTGATGAAGTAAACACAGTAAAGATCCCAGTGGATAAGGTAGGAGATTTTAGTGAGGGAGATGAAGGAAACACTTGCCTTCCAATTACTTATAGGGGTTATACCACCAAAGCCATCTTGGATTCCGGAGCTGGTGTTGGCATTGCGACTAGAGAAATCTGGGAGAAATGGGGAAAACCAGCTTTAAGACCAACGCGTATGAAGATACAAATGGCAGACGGACACACAGAAAGACCCTTGGGATTATTGGAACGAGTAGTTTTTACCACATGCGGAGTTGAATTTGAACACACCTTAGCAATATGTCAATTTGAAAGGGCGAGCAATTATAAAATGATACTTGGGAGACCTTTCATGAGACAGTTAAAGGTTGTGCAAGATTGGGGAAAAGATGTTGTATACCTACAACATGAAGGAACCACCACGAGAATAAATCTCCACACTTATACTTATCAAGATGTTCCCCCCTTACAATGGAATCAAATTCATAAGGAGGAAGATGATCAGTCAATTCATAGCATACGTTCTAGTGACCAATCTTGGATGAACGAGGACACTCATCTATGGATATGCCGAACTGCCAAAAAGGAAGAGGATAAGAGAAAGGGATGGCAGCAAAGGCAAGGTGTAGCTAGGTCTGTACAAGATCCCGCTTACATGCCTCAAGTCTTTTTGGATGAAGAGTTTGAACCTCATGGTTGGATGGAGATTTTAGCAACCCTCGATGTATGTGTGAATGAAGAAGTAATAACTATGAATGAATGTATTGATGAGGAAGGATATGACGTTAGTCTATATGTAGTAGTCCTTCAAGAGGCTGAAGAAGGAGAAGTGATAGAGAAAGAATGGAAGGAGGACTATGAGAGCATTGAGATGGAGCCAGAACCGATGGAACCAGAGGACAAAAATCAAAAAATAGGTACCACAGCTAACGAAAACAACCAAGAACCTACACTGGAAGAAGAGATCGAGTTAGATAAAGAGCCAGAGAATGAAGAAAACAAGCCACAAGATCAGTTTGAAGTGCCAGCTCACTTCAAAAAATACGAAGTAGAAGAGAGAAAAATCGTTATTCAAATGCCAAAAAGAGAGGCACAGCCAGAAATAGCTTATGACAACAAAGAACAAACCAAGAAGATAGTAGTAACGTTAGAAGAAGGAGAAGAACGATGTACTTTCATAGGACAGGATGTCTCAATGGAGGAAGAACAAGAGTTAATACGCGTCACAAGGGAATATCGAGATGTCTTTGCCTAGACCTATAAGGACTTGAAAGGAGTAGATCCATCTATATGTGCCCATAGAATTCCTATGACATTCGAAGCCAGACCTTCTAAACAAAGACCGTATACATACAATGATGTATATTCAGCAAAAATAAAGGAAGAGATAGATAAATTGTTAGATGCTTGATTCATATATGAGATTGAGCACACGGAATGGGTGTCACCTTTGGTGGTTGTACCGAAAAAGAATGGGAAGTTAAGAGTGTGTATCAATCTAAAGAAAGTAAATGTTGCAACCATAAGGGATAGTTACCCATTACCAATTACTGATCATCTGTTGGAAAGGGTGGCCGGGAAGGAAGTTTATAGTTTTTTGGATGGCTTTTCAGGGTATAATCAAGTAGCCATTGCTCCCGAGGACCAACACAAAACCGCTTTCACAACTGAATGGGGAGTATACGCCTTTAGAGTCATGCCTTTTGGTCTAAAGAATGCCCCAGCTACCTTCCAAAGATTGATGTGCCATGTATTCAAAGAGTTCTTGAGAAAAAGTATGGAGGTATACGTGGACGATTTATGTACTTATTCAGCCATACGATCTGAGCACATCCCTGAGCTAGAAAAGATCTTTGCCAAATGTCGACAATATCGAGTATGCCTAAACCCAGAAAAATGTGTCTTCATGGTTAGACAAGGAAAAATATTAGGACATATTGTCTCAAAAAATGGAATTTCAACTGACAAAGACAAAATCAAAGTAATTAGATTTACCAAGACCAAAGACTGCTAAAGAAGTACAAGCATTTATGGGACACTGTGGATACTATCGAAGATTTATACATATGTATGCCATAATTGCTAGACCTCTCTATGCACTATTGACTCAATTTAATTGGACCGAAGAATGTGAGAGAGCCTTCAATGAGTTAAAGAATCGATTGAGTTCAGCACCAATCCTTCGAGTACCTAATTGGAATAAGCCATTTCACATTCATGTGGATGCTTCCAAGTTTGCCATTGGTTGCATCTTAGCTCAACCTGCAGATACGGGAAAGCTAGACCACCCTATAGCCTATGCCAGTAGACAATTAAATCAAGCAGAACGTAATTATACCACCACTGAGAGAGAAGGCCTAGGGATGGTGTACGCAGTGAAAAAGTTCAGACATTACCTGTTGGCAAACAAATTTAAATTCTTCATTGATCATCAAGCCCTATTGTACTTAGTCAATAAACCTTGCAATACCAGACGGCTAGTACGATGGTTTTTATTGCTAATGGAATTTGATTTTGAGGTAGTAGTCAAGAAAGGAAATACCCACATAAGAACAGATCACTTATCAAGAATGACCCATGGAGAACCACCCATAGGAGTACCTGATGATCTGCCAGACACATACCTTTTTAACTTGGAAGTATGTCCCCAATGGGCAGAAAAGTTGATCCCTATACTCACGCATGGACCTAAAGAAGGGATCACACCAAACTGAACCCAAGACCTATGGAAGACTAAACACCTTCATATCATTTTAGGAAGTTTGTATCACCAAGATTCAAGTGGATTGCTAATGAGATGCGTTGAAGAGGAGGAACAGGAAATGTGGCTTCGGAAAGCACATGTGAATCAATGGAACACTCATTTGAATGAAACGGAACATGGAAAACCCTGAGAAGATTAGGCATATATTGGCCAACCATGCAGAGGGATGCGCATAACTATGTGTCAGCATGCCAAACCTGTCAAGAACAAAATCCAGAGGAGAACTCTACTTTATGCTACTCCACAGTAGCACCAAGATGGAGCAAGCCTCTGGTAAAGTTCTTAAAGACCCAAGAATACCCAGAAGGAGCCACTATAGCAAGGAAACATGCACTTGTAGAACAGAGCAAGGATTATGCCATTATAGGAAACAACTTTTCAAGCGAGGGAGAGATAATCAACTACGATTGTGCATTCATGAAGACGAATATCTTGCTGTTTTAGAGATGGCACATACAGGAGCTGCAGGAGGGCACTTCTCTGCAGATAAAACAGCAAAAATGATCCTCTTTGCTGGAATGTGGTGGCCAACTCTACATCAAGATGCCTTAACATATGTGCAACGATGTGATACTTGTCAACGAACAAAATATCCAATTAGAAGAGATGAGATACCACTGAGACCCATGATGAGTGCCAGAGGTTTCACTAAATGGGTAATAGACTTCATAGGACCTATTAGCCCACCAGCGAAAGGATCCCATGCCGAATATATAATTGTAGCCACATACTATCTGACCAAGTGGGTAGAAGCCAAAGCAACCAAGAAAAATGACGCAAGAACTACGGCCAAGTTTCTCTTTGAGAACGTTTTTACTAGATTTGGACTCCCGATAGAAATTGTGAGTGATAGAGGTACGCACTTTGTGAATGAAGTCATAGAAGCCTTATTGAATGAATTCCTGGTAATTCATACGAAATCAGCGCCCTATCACCCACAAGCCAATGGACAAGCAGAAAGCTCGAATAAAATCTTGTGTACAGTTCTCACAAAAATTGTTAACAATGGTAGATCTGATTGGGATAAGCAATTACATCATGCTTTATGGGCATTTCGAGTAGCCTACAAAACAGCCATAGGCACTACTCCTTTTAACTTAGTGTATGGACAAAATGCTATTTTGCCAATTGATTTTTTAATTCCCACTCTCAGAGTAGCAACTACTTACGAGTGGACGGGACATGAACTATCAGCTCAATTGGATCAAATAGAAAAGCTTCACGAAACTAGGTTACAAGCAGTAGCAGGCATTTATGCTGCTAAACGACGACAGAAAGCCTACTTTGATGCTCATATTAAAGACAAAAATTTGAAGGAAGGAGATTTAGTTTTGGTATATACCTTGAAACAACACGCTAAGAAGTTGCAGAAGAGAGGATATGGCCCATTAATCATCAATCGTATATCAACAAGTGGAGCCATCAAGCTAGCAACCCTAGATGGGGATGTATTACCAAACTATATCAGTGGATGTCGAGTAAAAAAATATCTAGAACCATTGACTGAAGAAATAATGTCAAGGTTAATCAAGGGAAAGAATAGACGTATGGAAGAGGAAAGGATACGAGAAGAAGCGAGACAGGAAGCACTAGAACGAATTAAAAAACGGAAAGAGTGGATGAGAGAGAGAGATGAGAGATATCGACTAGGAGAAGAACTCATCCCTATGGCTAATTTTAGAGCCACTAAAAACCTAGGTTCACAGAGAACACAACCATATTTGAATTTGGGAGCAGGAAAAACGGAGTACCACTTAGTGGATGCTCTCATTGACACAGGAGCCGCTATAAGCTGTATCAAACTTTCTTTGACTCAGAAACTCAAGGAGGAATTACGTCCATCGATGGCACAGTTGATAGGAATAGGAGGAACAATTACTCAATGTATAGGTGAAATCACCTTACCTCTGCATCTTGGCAACAACACTATGGAACAAAGGCTATTAGTGTGTCGCGATGAGGATTTACTCGAAGATGTAGTGTTAGGTCAAGACTGGATTTACGAATATGAGGTGACCATTCAATTGGCTTTAGGATACATCTCAGCCAAGATAGGACATCGTGAAGTATTCAATTTGCTAGACGAACGACCAATTAAGACCACTTGTATAGAGCCAAAAGTTCATTCCAATGAACATAGTCATGAATGTATGTTCACTAGCACTATAGAAAACCTTTCATCCAGTACTTCATGTGAGGGCACACTGAATCCTGTGTGCATTCCATTTTCTAGTCTAACAAGTCATAAGAGTGTCAATCAATCTGAAACCAATCTCGGTGAAGCACTATGCACAAGAGAGACCAGTCCTCTGAGTAATTCAAAATCTGTACCTATTAGAATATACCCTATTCCGTACACTAAACAAGCTTGGATAAGAAAGGATCAAAGGGATGCATATCGTCAACAACAGAAACATCTTCGACATCAGAGCAACCAATCAAATAAGAAAGCAAATCGTTTTGAGCACCAAAGTCAACAACGAAGTGCTAGGATATGGATTCCAAAGAAAGTAGTAGCCGCCCAACCGGATCGAGTGCAAATATGGATTCCAAAATCATGTGCTCCAAAGAAGCTAAACCGAAACGAGGAACCTCAGCATAAGAAGAACCAATATGGTCTGATGGCAAAACAACCAAATAAGATTAGCTATAGGAAAGAAAAGAAGTCTGCAGTTGCAACAACAGCCAGTCCAAGATTCAAGAAGCAGACGGAGCAGACGTACAACAGGAAAAGCACCACATTCATCACGAATGTTCGGGATACACTATGTCCCAATAGAATGAAGCAGATTTGGATGCCGAGAGACAGGACAAACTGCATGCATCATCCAACTACTTCAAGTTGCACACATTTGGAGTTATCAGGACCCAAAGTATGCATGATAGGGCCACACTACCAGGCCAAGCATTCGGCACATCTTTCTTCTATTTCAGGATAGTCGAGCACATTTTCCTCTTGGAAAATAGGAGAGCACTTGTACATACATTAAGAAAATCACTCAAAAAATAATAACCGCTTCGGCTATGACCTAACTTTTCTGTTTTTCTTTTCAGATGAACATATAAAAATCTATAAAAATTTTGGAACAATCCAGGTATTACCTTTCTCACACCCACGGGAAAGGGACAACACCATTCACTCGGAGCAACGTCAAGCTTATGACAAACAAATGAAGGAAGATTTCTGATAGTATATGGCCACTAATTCATACTCTATATTGAGTGCAGATGGCATCTACTAATTCCGAAGCCACGCAAGAGGAAGAGGTGCAGCTTCTTCCACTCGAAGCCATAACCAAAGCAAGAGGCCATTGGTTTCTGGATGACCAACCAGTGTCAGACCTCATTTTTATGGCAACTATCAAGATTATGGATAGGGATCATTATTTCCCTATTATGTCGCAAGATTTCAAGACTATAATACAAGGATTACCGCATATCGAGGATGTATGGACACAAGCAGGCCTAGAGGCATTTCTTAAATTGCCAATTTATCTACCGGATTTTCAAAGGTGTACACAAGTAATGAATACACTGCAGCCTGCTACGACGAAGATATCAGTTCCCGAAGCACGAGTCTTGGATAAAGTAGGAACATGGAAAACTATTCAATTCACACATGAACTAATCAACAAAGCCTTCGGATGGAATCAAGACGGGATCACTAATGTCAAAGAGGAATGTCATGATCCTAAAAAGAGATCCTTCTTGGATATCAACAGGACTGATATTGAAGATGCTGTCCGTCTGGTGCACCAACATTTTTGTTTCCCAAGTATGCACAGATATACTGCACCACAAAAGATTGTAGTACAACTACTCTCACATGCAATGAGACAAGTGGGGAATAAAGTAAATATGACAGGCTATGTCCAAGAGAGATTATTTGAAGCCCAGAAGAAGTGGGGATAGAAGAAGTTTCTAAATGGGAGTTCAGCTTTGACATTACTTATATATGAAGCTCTTGAGATGAAAAACTGCTTGCGTGAGATGCCGACCTCAGAAGGGCTAGCCAAATATGCCAAATCTGCTATAGTCCCAAAGAAAAAGAAAACGGCTAGTGTCGTGGAAGAGGCAGGGACCAGTTCACAGAAACCCATGAGGGGTACAAAGCGTCTGAGAGGGAAGAAGCCCAAGCTACACAACAATCAAAACGGACACACATTCTTCCAAAGGTTACGATGTCCCAAATGCCTATTACCAAGAGAGACCTCTCTGTCGCCCTAGAAGAGACACATCAGTACATGCAAGGGCATGTAAATTTAAATGTTCAAGGTCATCATTATAGACAAGCTAGTCAAGAGAAAAAACAACGGAGTAAAGAAAAGACCCCAAAACAACCTGGGAGATACAAAGAATTGGGTCTAGATGATTCGAGTTCAGATGTAGAATCCAATCATGAAAAAGATACTCTAGACACTGACATAAGGACAGAAACTCAAGAAGAGGAATGGAATGAGATCAATCAAGTCGAAGTCACGCCGGACAACCACGAAGAAAAGGCAAAGAACATAGAAGACTCCAAGAAGCCTGAGCATGTCATTCAATTGAATGATTCCACAAAAATCAGCATCAAAGAAGCTCCAACCACTGTTGCATATGTAAAACCACCTATCAAAGAGGAAGTACAAACTCCAATGAACATGGATTCAGGGCCATTACAAAACAAAGAGCAGATTGTGATTGAGGTACCAGATGATACACCTCAAGGAAACAATGAAAACATGGTGGCTGAGCCAAGGATTCAGCTTCAGATTAGACAGCCCCATGACACTACACTACATGTGGCACAGGGCAAAGATGTCACAACAGGCAAAGAACCTAGTATACCCACAACATGGCTTAATGTGGATGTCACTCAGCTGAAGCCTGTAGTCAAGCAAATGATTCAAACAGCTATGGATACACAACAACAATTGATGGACATCGATGCAAATTATGATAAGGCCATGAGAGAAAAAAGTCAATTCTAGATCATGAGTGAACAATTGTCATCGCAATTAATTTAGGCACAAAAAGAGATAGCAGCCAAAAACACGGAGTTGATCGAAGTAAAAACGAAATGTGATATATTAGTGACTCAACACCACCAACTCCAGGCGCAGCTCGCTGATTTACAAAAATTACATGATGCAAGCGAGGCTGACAAAGAGAGAATGAGAGCTAGAAGTACTTTGCTCGAGACACAGCTCAAGGTATACATGGAAGAGAATGACACTTTACGAAACAGGAATAAGGAATTGATGAAATCATTATTATATGATCAACCTATTGAACAGCAGGAGATATCAGAAACTAAAGAAAAAGAATTGGGAGATCAGGTAGCACAATACGCAGACTGCTAAGACAAGAGTGAGAATTGAAAGAAGAATGGGAACGGAAGTACAGTTAGGAGATAAATGAACTAAAAAAGCAGTTGAATACAGCACATGGGAAACTTGCAGCAAGCTACAGTGAAAACATGGACAATGTAGCTGAAATTGGAAATGAATTGCTTGCAGCAAAGGAAGCGCTCAGAGCAGCCATGCAAGAAAATAAAGAGAAGACTGAACGTATAGCACAGTTAGAGCTTCAAGTAGAGCAGAAAACAACAATCAGGACACCAGTAGAACCAGCTAAGGAAACTCCTACTGATGAGGTAGAGGTAGGTCCTCTATCTTCCCCGATCTATAATTCTCCAATACATGAGCAGATGGCGGATATACATGATGATCATCCAATGCCATACACTGTAGAAATAAGTCAGAAGGAACGGGCACTAGTGGTGTCCCGATTGACAGAAAATTTTGAAAATGAAGTAATCAAAGTAATGAAGGAAGCCAAAATCAAGGGTAAGGACTTGGAAAAGATCATGAAGCCTTTCAACATTCCATATGGATTATTGAAAGAGAAAACCAGACAATATATCAAGAAGATTACAAAGAAAAGTCCAGATGAGCAGCTAAATTCTAAACATGATACATTCGTATACAGTCAAGAAGAATTCGAAGCTGCACAACCTATTTGGCGAAGTAAATTTTTGGAGAAACATCCCACACTACGGGTGCATTGGCAAGCAGCACCATATTTCCTATAGGTAAACCCTTCATTTTGTCCTATACCACGCAGAAGGGATACTAGAGAATTTTTGGACCTGCAAAGAAATGGCGCTATAAATAATCAGTGGCTGAATTACCCTCTGCTTCCAAGCCCGCCACATAATTACTTGCCAACGGAAGATTATATGGTCAAAACCATCGAATTTTGGCTGCAAAATTATGCGACAGTACCCGACCTAACTATCAAAATGACAAATAAAATACTCAGTATGATACTTACAGTGTTGAAGGTCTTCAAGCATGTGGCCTATACATTTTTGAATTTCATTGGTATTAATCCGGGCACAGAAATCCTCATTTTTGACCTATCTGTTATGCCTAGCCGACCAACAATAATGGCTTATTATTCAAGATTGATGTTCTTGCCAAGTGTATATATGCAAACTTTTGAAGAAGCGTTCTTTACAAGATTTTTTGAAATTGATTCAGAAATATTTTTGAAGATGTCATCTAATTTGAATGCCAGATTAGTGGCATACGAACTTAGCTTCTTCGCAGATCACAGACAGCCACCCAACGACGGTGTAAAGGCAGAACAGTGGAAACAATTAATGATACGTGAAGCCAATTTGCTTAATGAAACAGAGCAGAAAATATATAGAACATATGCCCGTCGCTCATCAAAGCCTGTCGGGGACGACAGAGTCCAGGAGGGGGGCAGTGTTGAGGGAGAATCTAGTAAAAGGAAGAAAAGAAGAAGACAACGAAAGAAGCTTCACTAAAAAGGAATATCTGAAGATATATCTCTGCAAGAAGCCTCGCAGGGGCGCAACACCCATCTCTGCACAGAGCCCCGCAGGGGCACACACACCAAGGAAAGGACGCAGCAAGGGTGCTTCAACCTCTTGATCTTTGGCAGGTCCAGATCGAAGACTGTAGCACCTTATCCTCACACCTTCCACTGGTGGCGTGCATGGCAACCCGACTTATCAAGCAAGACAAATGTATCAGGCCCAAAGGATGTGAAACAAGAATTAAAAAGAGGCCGTCAAAACTGAACACCTGTTTTACAAACAGGCAAAACTGAGCAAGGGTTGCGTGCAGGGAAAAGAAAGTGAATAATACAGCAGGGTCCGATGTGTGCAACCAGGACAAATCAGAGGACCACTAAAACGTAATGCAAGACTGATGAACATGCAAAATTGACCAAAAAATGCATGCGGACAACAAACTAAAGACAAGAAGTCAAGCCTGTCAAGGGACGATAGAGACAAAGAGGGGGAGAGTGTTGCAGAGCTGAAGAGAACACAAAGCAGAGAAAAAGACGGGCCCCAAAATTTTTCCGATTTGGACATCACATCTTTGTATCATAACCATTCTTGTAATATATTTTCCATTGTAAATGCACTAGAGGAGTCCTTTAGATGGATCCCCATAGAAGATTAGAAGCTTACCCATGTAAAATAGTAGGAAATTAGTCTTTTAGTGAATAAAGTGTCGGTCTCTTGTGTGAAAGCACCATTTTTAGGGCACAAGTATATAAGTCAATTTGTGATTCTTTGTAAAGATTTTTTGCCATTGTGAGAATAAAGAGCACAGAAATTCGAATTTGTGTCTTCTTCACTCTGTATCTTCTTCTCTGTGGGCTTGTATGCATGTGCATTGCTTGGAAAGAGTGTTAGGAAGTGTTGTCTATCCATGAAAGTGTTTGTTTGCTATAGTTAAGGTGTGTGCGAAGTGTAGGAAGTGTTGAAGTGTAGGAAGGTATTTCCCGCAACTTAGTATTTTGATCATAACTTGAAGTAGGAGTGTCAGAATTGAGTGAAACTACTGCCATTGGATGCGTCTTCTTGAGAACTTCGAAACGCATATGCTATTCACTATATTTGGAGTTCGGAGCTTAGAGAAAAGTCCAAATTACTAACGGCTGCTGCACCAAGTATCGTGACACCATGACCGAGAGTTGAAGCTTGTTTGGATTAGTCTTTGCTTTGTTTGCACTCTTTGAGTAGTTCATTTGCATTGATCATCACTTGATTGCATGTCCTCATACACTCGGCTAGGTTTGTATACTCATCGGATTGATAATTAAAGCGTGAATCCCCACTATATGCACTTGAGGGGGATTGAGGTACAGTCTCTTTCTCCACAAGTCCCTAAGTTGGTACTTAGGTCAATAGCCACGTTGTTGATTCTTTCCTTGGTAAGAATCACGAACATTATATGCATCTCCACTCTGAGTGCCAACCATAGATTTTCTACGAATCTCCTCACTCAAGAGTGCTCCACATATGTCATCATAGACGAGTTTGCCGCCAGGTGCACTATTGCTAATAGCTGTGCAAAATGTATCCCATGATGAAGGCAAGGTGCATAACAACAATACTACTTTCATTTCATTATCCATATCCATTTTCTGAGCCTATAACTGAGAGAATATAGCATCAAACTCATTTAGATGAGCAGCAACACTATCTGTGTCCTTCATATGAAGGTCATATAATTTCTCATTAGATAGACTTTATTTGATGCCGTTTCTTTTTCATATGTATTGCATAACTTCTTCCAAAGCTCCTCTTCACTTTCACAGTCTAATACTGTAAAGTAAACATTATCTGCCAGGTGCAAGCGAATGGTAGACCTGGCCATTTCATCCAACTCATCCCAATCATCTTCATCCATGTCAGCAGGCTTCTTTGAAATTCCAGTTACTGGCTTCCATTGCCTCCTTTGAATCAACACATCTTTAATCTGATTCTACCATAGAGAAAAGTTTGTGCCATCAAATTTTTGGATCTCAAAATGGTCTTTTCCCTGCAAGCTATAGCTCCTCCTCGAAACACTAGCACTAGACCCTGATCCATCGGATGTGCCTGAGACCTCTAATGCCATGATGGTAGAGAACCGAATGGAATGATAATGGAGCTAGAAGAGTCCGAACACCAACAAATAAGTGTGGAGTAAATCGACCATTGCATAGTTACAAAACCAAAAATCCGAAAAAATTTTGCCAGAGTATCCTCTACAAAATGAGCGTATGACCAGTGTCAAAATATCATAAAACTGCAAGTATTGACATGTTTGCCTGCATAGTGAATCACTGACTCCACTGCATATAATCAGTTACCCAATAGAAGCCAACTAGGCTTATCGAGCACCTATGAACAACTATCATACATCTCCTATGGCGAGGCTGGGTAAGTCTTCCACCTGCATCACCAAAGAGACCTCAACATCTGGGTGTCTCCTAGTTAAGAAAACCTCACCACGACCCTCTTTATCAAACGTAAAAGGCTTTATGCAAAGAACGTAACCGTTATATCAATGACCACATGGATGTACATAAGCGATATCACAGAAGCATACATAATGTGTATGTGCTCAATATATGCAATAAAATGACACTAAAAGGCTAATGGACAGCCCAAAAACTAGGCAATAACACCTACAAGTGTCTGTCAACTCTGATGTTTTTGGCTCAAAAAACATGCATAAACTTGCAGCGGCTACTCCCACCAAAAGTAAAATGGGATCACGAAGACAAACTTCTTAGGTCTTACAAATGCGGTCGAACTTACAGTCTATGACTGACCAGGCCACTATATGTTTTATTAAAAAACATATACAAAGAAGTGTCCAGTGGCCATTTGGCCTTTCACATGGACACTAACGGTAACACCCCACCCCCTAGAATGCCACAATCCCTGATCCCCCCTCCATCAACATCACCACCACCCACTGTTGTCTTTCCAGTTGCATCCATTGTCCCCATTCCTCTTGCATATAACACATTAAACATTGCATCCAACATTGATTTGGCCATCTCAACAATGATCAATTGTGCCAATCAATTATGCAAGGATTACACAGTGCTAGCACAATGAAACATAATGCTATAGGACCAATCGAGCCATCTACAAGAGAAATTATCCACTCTAATCACTACCAATGACATGATATGATCACAATATAATTCTCTACAATAGGCACACACAGCTAGAGGCACCAGTATAGGAACAAAACACACAAGTAATCAATGAAATGGAAGTCCATCTATGTATGCAGATGGAGAGAAATGCCAAGCTCAACCGCAAGATGGCTTTACTAAGAAGGCACATAGTAGTGGAAAAAGAGGAAAATTAGAGGCTATGACAATAGAACACAGAGAACCTAGAGGCTACAATCTAAAACATGTACGAAACAAGTAGAAGAAATTTCTGGTACTCAAGGACAATGTGTGGAGTTCCAAGTCTTAGCCATGACGACTATTGAAGATGCTATCCTATAGTCAAAATATTTCCAAAACTTGGCCCATCGTAGGCTTATCACAACATCAGAACTACAATACATGCCATATTTTATAATGTTAAAAAAAGTTTATAATCCGAAGATAAAAAGAAGTACAAGAAAATCACCAACCTTGCCACACAATTTGAACTAGAGGACCTCCCTTAGGTGGCTCACAAAGGAACCATTTTCCAACCTAATTGGAGAGCTAAGTTATTCCAAGAGTACCTTGAAATGCTACGCACATGATCGAATGCCCCATTACATCTCTTATACAACCTGTGCTATAGATGAGTCCCAAGACATCGCTCATGGAAATCATTTTCTATAAAGGTAAAGAATAATGCATGTTGTATAGATTGGGTTAACTACCTATATCTCCTGCATGCACTTGATGAATCTATGCACAAACTTTTCTTCGATCAACAACCTTTGTATCTTGAATGCTCTTGCTCCATCCTTCTTTCTTGATCTTTTTTATCTTCTCTTTATTCTTAGTGAGTCCTTCATGGTCTTCCGTTGACATGGATTCAAATTCTCAATCTAGCACTTCAACACTCCTTTTTGTGCTTGAAAATGTGTTGTTATGGAAAGGTAAAGTAAAAAAATACTTCTAAAGTGTGTGAACTTTGTTACACTTATGTGTTCCTCGAGTAGCTTTGATGTGAACCTTTTCCCTATACATGGGCACTTTTTACTCTAGTGCTGGCTAGAGGTTTTTTCCCCATGTTACCACATACTTGATACTCTCATATGTGGTGGTACTTAGTACTTAGGGATATTATTCAGCTCTTACTTCACTTCAGTTCATCGATCAATAGAGAGAGCTATTCTAGCCATCGTCTTCTCCGCGTGTCTTGCTGCATTTGCGCTCCTTGTGTGTGCTTCTTGTGTGTCTCTCGCACTTCTACACACACCCAACAGTGGTATCAGAGCAGGTTCAGCTCCTTCTCAAGTTTTGGTTTTTCGCGTCGCGGCGCGCATGCACTTCAACAGTGCAAATTGACTTCGGAGCATAGAACTGTGAATTTCAGCAGCCCAAAAACATTTCCATCAGGTGTGCTGGGGTTGTACCCCCATTTCGAAGCCATTCGTGCAGTCAGAATTGCCATCAGAGTGACGGTTTGTGAGCTGAAATTTCAGCACTCATTTGAGTTTTCATCGAAGTGAAGATTTTGTCACATTCTTGTTCCTTAGTGAAATGGCGGGCAGCAATGACTTGTTTGGCATGCTTCAAGCTGAAGATAAGCTTGATGGGACCAACTATCCGATGTGGTCTTACATGATGAAGCATGTTCTTGTTGCAAAACAACTTTGGAACATAGTGGCAGATGTAGATCGAAGACCGGCAGGTGCTTCTACTTCACAGTCTACTATCATAGATGGAGCTTCTTCTTCGAGTACAGTGGTTTCTCCTTCTCCACCTACACAGGAGAAGCTTAGATGGGATGGAAAAGATGCTCAAGCTCATGATTTGATTGCGCTTTCAGTGAAGCGTCATATAGTTCCACACATTCGGTCATGTTCTACATCGAGACAGGCATGGGACACTCTTGCTTCTTTGTATGCCGTGTGTAATGAAGCACGTGTTGCATACTTGAGGAAGCAACTTGAGGATGTATGTATGGTTGAAAATGAGTCGGTGGATGTGCATGTGACATGCATCAAGGACTTGAAAGAGCAATTGGCAAACATAGATGAGATCATTCCGGATGCATCACTCATTTCTACATTGTTGAAAGGATTACCAGAATCTTTTCAAAGCTTTGCTACTACACTTCGTTTGGTTGCAAAAGGAAATCCTAATATGTATGCATGCATTTGATGAGGTTGTGTCTGTTCTTTTGCAAGAAGAGCAATCTAGAGTGAATAGGAGTGGTTTGATTGAGGGAACGCAAGCACTTGCTATCTCACAAAAGGGGAAAAGCAAGTATGGTTCAGCTTTGGGTTCATCAAAACCAAAGCCTCAAGCTTCCTCTTCCACTAATTCCTCTAATGATGGTGATTTGCAAAAGAAGAAGAGATGCAAATATTGCCGGAAGGCTGGTCATACTATTGATGAGTGTACAAAGCTTGCAAAACGCAATGAAAAGAAGAAGGAATCTGGCATGTTTATTGCTGAAAATTCAGCAAATGCAAAGAATGATGAAGCTAACATGGCTCAAGATTTTTGGGCATGTGTTGTTACATGTCATTATGATGCTTCTTTACATTCTAAATGTATGGTTGTGAGTGAGGCTGATTCGGATTGGTTCTTTGATAGTGGTGCTTCAAAGCACATAACATCATGCAAAAGATTTTTTGCCTCTTTGAAAGATGCACCTAAAGGAGGACATGTGGTATGTGCAAACAATGCCTCTTATCTTATCATTGGAGTAGGAGAAATTGAGCTTACGGCTGCAAATGGAGGTGTGATTCTCTTGAAAAATGCATTGTATGTGCCCGGTATCAAGAAGAACTTAATTTTAGTTCCGTTGATTGCCAAAGCTTGACTTCATGTACACTTTGTTGATGATAAGTGTATGGTTCATGATTTCAGCAATGGCGATGTTATCGTGATGTCCGGTACATTATGTAATGGTTTGTATCGCATGGATAGATACAAGAGGGCTGCCTCGAATGCCTTAGTTGCTCATACTTCTTCCATGGCTGAAATGGAGCTTTGGCATGCTCGTTTTGGTCATTTAAACTTCAATAGTTTGCTCTACTTGCAAAAGAAGGACATGGTTATTGGCTTGCCTACACTTGAGTCCATTGAAAAGCATGCATGTGAAGGTTGCATTCTTGGAAAAATGCATCGTGCTTCTTTTCCAAAAGATAGTCATACACACACTACAAGAAAATTACAACTTGTTCATAGTGATGTATGTGGTCCCGTCAAGACTCCATCTTTTGGGAAGCATGTATATTTTGTTACCTTCATTGATGATGCTACTCGCCATACATGGGTGTATCCTATGAAAGCAAAGAATGAGGTATTTTCTTGTTTCAAAGCATTTTTAGCTATGGCTGAAAATTTTTCTTCACAAAAGCTTTTGACTCTAGGCACGGATCGTGGTGGTGAATACATGTCACATGAGTTTAATGCTTTTCTTCGTGAAAGAGGTATTTCACACCAATGTATGGTGCCATATACACCTCAACAAAATGGTGTTGCCGAGCGTAAAAATAGAACTTTACTTGAAATGGCACGATGTATGGTTAAAGGAAAGCATCTTCCTCATAAGTTTTGGATGGAAGCGGTCATGTGTGCAAACTATGTGTTAAATCGCTGGCCTTGAAAAGCATTGAGAGTCATCACTCCTTATGAGGCTTGGAATGGTCATAAGCCTATGGTTAGTCATATGCGTGTGTTTGGTTGTTTGGCATATGCTCTTGTGCCATCACAACAACGTCACAAACTTGATGACAAGGCAAAGAAATGTATATTTGTTGGTTATAGTGCTGAAAGTAAGGGATATCGGTTGTACCATCCATTGACGAACACAATTATTGTGAGTCGAGATGTGGTATTTGCTGAAAATTCAGTTTTCCCTCTACTTGAATGCAAAAAACTGCCAACAGTTAGCTCACAAGATGTGTTCGATACACTCATGCCTTTGTTCCAAAATGGTGCGCTTGACTATGGCCATGTAGACCAACCAACTGAGGCTCAAAGGGCTGAAAAATTCCAGCCAAATAGGGCTGAAAATGCAGAGAATTTCCAGCCAAACATGACTGAAAAAATTCAGCCAAAAATTGTCAAAACTGTTGGAAATTTCCAGCCACATATGGTTGAACATTTGCATCAAAATATGGCTGAAACTGAGCATGAAATTCAGCCCACGCATGATGTACATATTGAAGATGTATTACATAATGAACGCATGTCTATCAAGAGTGCACAATCCATGCCAAAGTGGCTGAAACAAACTTTGCAAGACAACAAATTGAGTGCACCTTTACTTGGTAGAACAAGATCAAGCTCTCACCATGCATCAAGTAATTTTGTGGATTATTCTCCTATTGCTACAGCATGTAATGAAGAGCCACTTTCTTTTGAAGATGCATGTGACAATCCACAATGGATGAGTGCTATGCAATCAGAAATGGATTCCATACATAGGAATGGTACTTGGGAGTTATGTGAATTGCCAAAAGGAAAGAATGCTATTGGTACCAAGTGGGTTTACAGGATTAAGAGAAAATCTGATGGTAGCATTGATCGCTACAAAGCTAGATTGGTTGCCAAAGGATATGCGCAACAATATGGCATTGACTATGAGGAAACGTTTGCACCTACTTCACGCATGACTACCATTCATACTGTGGTTGCATTGGCTGCCCATCGAGGTTGGAAAGTGTATCAATTGGACATAAAAACAGCCTTCTTGAATGGAGATTTGCAAGAAGAGGTCTATGTGAAACAACCTCCTGGATTTGCTATGAAAGGGAAAGAGCATATGGTTTGTCGCTTGCATAAAGCCTTGTATGGTCTCAAGCAAGCTCCACGTGCATGGTATGACAAAATACATAAGCACTTGATTGCTCTTGGCTTCACATGTAGTCCGATTGAAAGCACACTCTATGTACGCAAAAATGGGGCTGATCTTATAGTGCTTGTTCTTTATGTCGATGACATACTCTTGACTGGGTCATGTGATGCAAAACTTGACATTCTTATGGCTGATTTGCAGCATACTTTTGATGTCACTTATCTTGGTCTTTTGAGCTACTATCAAGGCAAGAAGTATGCCATATGCATCTGGGTGGGTCACCAACTTTTGGGCGACTGCTAGTGAGGAGTTGGGCCATCACTCAGACTTGAACCACTAACCTTGGACCACCACCTGCGAGGAAGGAGTTGTAACTGCTTGGGAAACCTCTCTAAATAGTGGAAACTACCCAAGACCACCACCCACTAGCAGTGAGAATGTAATTGCCCACGTGCAGATCACCACCTAGACTTGGCCACCACCTAGACTTGGGCCACCACCATTTAGTTTGGGCCACCAACCACAGTGTAGGAGTTGTAATTGCTTGGGCGCCCTCTCTAAGTAGTGGCAACTACCCAAGGCCACCACGTCACTAGCATTGCTAATGTAATTGTCCACGTCTAGACCACCACCCATCTCTTAACCAAGGCCATTGAGACTGGACAAGGAGCTTCCCAAATATCTAACTCTTGTCGAATCCAAAGATTATATAAGAATGTATCTACCCAAGTGTGGAGGGAGAATCAAGCAAGAAACGACGAAGAAGAAAATCAAAACACAAAGTAATTCAATAAAGAAACTCACCCTATGTCCAAATCCCTGCAAGCGCACACATGAGGCTGCAACGAGAAGCAAGGAGGTCCTTAAGAGTGAGAACAAAGAAGTCAAAACTAGGTCCTTTCAACAACCGAAGGCTGAAGCATAGCAAAGAGTGACTAATATTGACGTCATGGTACATACTAGTCACTGGGTGTGTGAGGAGAAAAGAAATATACAAGCTAAAGAATAAATCAGCGGGCCGAATTAAAGGACAGCACGCCTCTGGATGCAAAGACTGTCAAGGGACGACAGACACTAAGAGGGGGAGAGTGTAGCAGAGGAAGACAGAGAAACAGAGAAAGAAGAAAAGCAAAGAAGGCCCCAAAAATTTTTCAAAATTAGGCTTAATTTTTCTTCTTTAATTTCGATGGTAGTACATCAAGAGCTTTGGAAATGCTCTAGAGGAGTCCTCCAGATGCATAATCCAAGAAGATTGTAACATTAGCTTTGTATATTAGTAGGAATTTAGTGATTTACAATAAAAGTGTCGGTCCCTTGTGTGAAAGGACCATTTTTAGGGCACATTTCCCTCTTGTGTATCTTCTTCTCCATGAGCTTGCATGTGTGTGTGTGACGCTTGAAATGTGTGTCTAGAGGTGTTGTCTACCCCTTCCCTTGCCGTTTTCACCATTGTAGTATGTGTGTGAAGCTTGGTGAACTCTGGAGCAAGAGTTGGTGTTTCCCGCCACTCAGTATTTTGCTCATAACTCGAAGTGTTTGTCAGATGAGGTTGAAAATATGACCATTGGATGCGTCTCATCGAGAGCTTCGAAATGAACCTTCCATTGACCATATTCGGGTATCGGAGCTGAGAGAAGAGACCTAATTTGTGCTTGCCACTATAGCAAGTATCACGACATACATTTTCAATGAGGTAGGTGACGTGAGAGGTAGATAGACCTAATTTACATGCATTGTTTGCACATTCACTTCATTTGCCATTACGAAAGCACATTTCCTTAGACACTTGATACGTCTATGTCCACGGATTGATAAATTAAAGCGTGTACTAATCCACCACTGTATGTACTTGTTGATGACTGAGATATAGTCTCCTTTATCACAAGTTCCTAAGATTTCATAAGCTTAGGCACACACATGTTTTTGGCGTCGTTGCTTGGGACTAGTCAATCAAGGTGCGTACGTGATGGTTATAGCTATGGTGTGAAGGTATTGTGTGCTAAGAAGTGATTTCAGTTGTGTGGAAAGTCACAATTATCTTGCACTTGTTACTTCACACACGTGTGTGTAACGAGTCTTTAGGTTCAGGAGTGAGAGAGTGAAGGAGTTAGGGTTGAGGATTAGAAGGAAGTGTGTAGGAGTAGAGTAGGATAATCATTCCAAAAATACACTAAAAAAATTGGTCATTTCTTCTTCAAGCCCTTGTCACCACCAGAGGCCAAAAACCCAAAGCCTTCCATTTTCATATCACTTGTGTTTTGTGCAAGTATCGTGAGCTAGGCAGCGGCTTTATCGTGGAGCTCGTATCGGCCAAAAGCGGGTGCACATAGAGAGTTGGGAGCTGAAAATTAAGCAAGATAGTTAGTGAGGTGATGTCTTCACCATATTGAACTCAAAGTTTTATTAGATCACTCACAGAACGTGAGACTGTTAGATATGCTCAATACTCCACCCTCATGTGACCACAAATGATCCATGGTGCTCTAAGTTGTAAGGCCCCCATTATGAGGAGAAGCCATTATGAGAGCTCGGACATTTGTGGAACCCTAACTTCCAAGTTAGATGAGGTCTATGTGTGACCGTTGATAGTTGTAGATGATCTTTGTGAGCCTAGCCATTAGGTTAGGTAGGGCATAAACTTCCAGGCCATTGGGTTGCCATTTAAGGTGAAAATAAAGGCCCTCTGGCGTCGCGCGGTTTCCCCATAGAACCTTAATGGGGAGAGTGCAGAGGGGGGGCTTGCCCCCTTCTGCGGGGTCCCGGGGGCCTATCCACCCTGCCCGTAGGGCCGAGACAGTAGGACTTCTGGTCGTGGAGATTTTGTCGGATCATATATTTTACCGACTATTTTGTATCTCCCGACTACGTTTATCTATACCGAACCGCCTTGTAAAAGCTATATAAGCACGGCCCGGGTTGAGCTTTACATAGCATTGCGCACTAGTAAGCCCTTCATCTAGAGTCTGTCTAGATCGCCATCTAAGCTCCACAATGGGAGCACATGGGTAGACAGCACCATCATTGTAACTGCATTACGCTCGGCAATCTGAGAATTTGAGTTCTCTATCTCTCAGTCTGCGTCTATCTTTGTCTTTGTTTTTTTTCCTCTCAACTCTGTCTACAGGTCTATTCCGCTGTGCTGTTATTTTCTTACATGGTATCAGAGCTCAAGAGGCTCTGAGTGGTGCAGAAGCAGAAACGTAGAGGTTGCAGAGGTCTGAACAACAAAAGAGAGAAGATGTCAGGTGGTGCGTCATCATCTACGATTGGGGGCAAAGGTGGTTCATCAACAGGAGTAGGTGGCACACAAGCAGGAGGAGCAATGATGCCGGTCATCCCAATGTTGCGAATACGGCCACTAGCCTTCACAGAAGGTAAACTTGATGGTACGAACTACACCTTGTGGAAGTTCAAAATCACTTCTATTCTTGATTCGTACGAGCTTTTGGAGACTGTTCTTGGGACTGATCATGAGCCCCAAGAAAGACCTGATTCAAACAATCCTGGTCGAATGATTCCTCCTGATGCTGATCTTCTACATGCTTGGAAACGTAGAAATGCAGATGCACTCTGTGCTCTTGTTACAAGTACTTCTGATAGTGTTCTGACTCTCATTAGCATACTATGAAGGCATCTGAAGCATGGAACATATTGAGAAATCAATATGAAACTCGTAATCAAACACGGATTCAGAACTTGGAGAGTCAGCTTGCAGCAGAACAGTTTGCTGATAGGGAGACTGCAGAGGTGTTTATCACTCGCATAAAGAATCTACGAGATCAAATGGCAGGAGCAGGTGTTCAAAAAAGTGAGGAGCTAGCTCGACGTTGTCTTTGAATCTGTCCACGTAAGTTTGATGGTCTGGTAACTACTCTTAACACTCAAATCAGACCTCAACCACTAACTTTTGAAGAATTCAGTGCCTTACTTATGGAGGAGGAGCTCAGGCTCAAGGCAAGGAGTGGTGGTAGCAAAGAAGATGCTTCATTCACAGCAAATGCCAAAGGAGGCAAAACAGATTCTTCAAAAGATGGAGACAAAAAGAAGAATGACAAAAAGAAGTTCAAGGGAGAGTGTTTCCACTGCAAGAAGAAGGGACACAGAATCCAAGACTGTCGCATCAAGAAGGCAGAAGAGAAGAGTGGCTCTTCAAAAGGTGGCAAGGGCAAGGAGTCTTCCAACACAACAGAAACAGAGCTCGAGTTATTTGTCACCATAGAGGAGGTGTGCTCCTCGGCTGAAGATTCAGGAACAGATGACTCATGGGTGTTGGACAGTGGTGCATCTCGTCACATGACGAGTAGAAAAGACCTTTACAGTTCCTTACAGCCTCTAAAAGAACCCATCACAGTAAAGGTAGGAAACAATGCAAGATGTCCTGCAGAGGGCGAAGGTACGGTTTCTTTCATTAACTCTAATGGCGATATCAAAAAGCTTTCAAATGTGTTGTATGTTCCACAAATAAAACGAAATCTACTTTCAGTAGCTTCTATAACTGATCAATGTCATCAAGTATCTTTCAGTAAGACAGGAGCTAAGATTATGGACGGCAACAACAACATTGTTGGGACTGGCATAAGGAGGAACAACGTGTATGAGTTGTGTGCTCTTACAGCCACTACAAACGTGGGCACAAGTAAGCTATGGCATGAGAGATTCGGCCACATTGGATACCCTGTACTGAAGGAGATGCATTGCAGGGGTATGGTTGCACACCTACCATCGATTGCAGAAATGAAGGAACCATGTGAAGCTTGCATGATGGGCAAGCAACAGAGGAAGGCGTTTCCACAAGAAAGCAAGAACAGGGCAAGTTATCCGCTAGAGTTGGTGCATGCTGACCTGTGCGGAAAAATGCCTACACAGGCCTTGGGAAGATCTTCCTACTTCATGTTACTTGTCGACGACTATAACAGGAAGATGTGGGTGTACTTCCTTCGCGATAAGGCTCAAGCTTTTGGTAAATTTAAAGAATGGCTTCTGCTTGTTGAAACTGAAACAGGGAAGAAGATGAAGAAATTCAGGACAGACGGTGGTGGTGAGTTCACATCAACAGAGTTTGAAGATTTCTGCAAGAGTAAGGGAATCAAGCATCAACTCACAGTGGCACATAGTCCTCAACAGAACGGTGTTGCAGAACGTCGGAATCGAACCATCATGGAGATGGCAAGGTGCATGTTGAAAGGAAAGGGTTTGCCTAATCAATTTTGGGCAGAGGTTGTCAACACTGCTCTCTACATCTTGAATCGAAGCTACACCAAGGCACTTGATGGAAAGACTCCACAAGAAGCCTACACTGGTAAAAACCTTCTGTTTCCCATTTCAAAGTATTTGGAAGTGAATGTTATGTACATGTTCCAGATAGGGAGAGAAACAAGCTTCAACCAAAAAGCATCAAATGTATCTTCTTAGGGTACAACGAAGATAAGAAGGCTTATAAGGTTTATAACCCTGAGGCTAAGAAGATCATGGCGAGTCATGATGTGGTGTTTAAGGAGGAGAAGCCACATGCAGTGGAGGAGGAAAAGAGAGCTTCCACTTCATCATCAGGCGAAGGGGCAATCCACTATGAACCTGGCCCAAGAGCTATCCCTTCTACACAAGAGAAGGAAGCATCATCTTCAGATGATGAGTCTGAAAGTCACCAACCTGCCGCCACCCAAGTGGAAAAGCCATTGCCACGTTGGGTGAAGAAGCTCTATGATTCTGCAAACCCCATCCCACAGTCACTAGAACAGGTTGCAGATGGACCGAGGCGATCACAGAGAATAGAGGAACAGAGACGGGCAAGTGCCCATATTGTAAACACAGCCTTGATGGCTGATCTCATTCAAGAAGAAGCAAAGGAACCAACCAATATGGAAGAGGCACTCCATGATCCGAATTGGAGGGCTTCTATGCAAGCAGAATACAACAATATCATGAAGAATGGAACTTGGGAGCTAGTGGATTGACCCCCTAAGCGTAAAGTCATTGGCACCAAGTGGGTCTAGAAGCTAAAGTACAAGGCTGATGGTACTCTAGAAAAGTATAAAGCAAGACTTATTACACAGGGCTACTCACAAGTTGAAGGCATTGAGTTTTGTGAATCATTTGCCCCAACTGTAAGAATGACTACTATCCGAGTAGTACTAGCTGTGGCTACACATCATAGACACCAGGGGACGGTGTCGTGTCCCGGGGACAATGACATCCCGGGGTCGGGGACGGGACCTGGACCGTCCCGGGGACGCCAATCCGGGACGGCACTCAAAATATGCTGATTTTAAGGCTATTTTTTTATGGAAACCATTCATAAGGATTTTGTTAGCTTATAAGAGCACAAATAAACAAGAAAATAGTAAAAGTAAGTCTTTCAAAGTGAAATATATGAAAACATGTGATGTGTTGCTGACGCACTGTAGATATACACTAAGCATTGACAAAGACATATATCATCATATCATCTTGATTGCTACTATATATATCAAAAAGAGTACATATCATGAATAAAACAAAAAAGATATAGCCATGGCCCATATGGCATAGATGAATCATGATAGATTTAAGATATCTCAAGACTCAAGTGTCAAGGAGAATCCAAATGGGGACTCGGGAGTCTGTACTACATCAATAGAGGTGGTATGTTCTTCACCTTGCACCTTGTTCTCCATCTCCCATTCTGTAAAAGGCCCAAAGGGTAAGTTCTTCAGCCTTGCGGAGAGGGTTCAAGAGAGGGGCTGCTGAAATCACTCTCCTAGAGAGGCCCAAAGGATAAGAGGATGGAGAGGGCTGCTCAATATGCAAAGGTGCACACCAAGGCAGATCAAGAGAAAGCTGAAAGTAAGATGTGTGGTTTAAGGGCAGCAAAGAGGTCCGTTTATGGTTGCTTTGGGGCCCCAAAAGAACATTCTAGAGAGCTGAAATGGGCACCACTTTTAAAGTTTCAAAACTCTAATTTTCTTTTGAAAAAATTGGCCTTCAAAATTTCCCTCCTTTGGCGTCCCGTCCCGGATTGGCGTCATAAGAAGCTTCCGTCCCGAAATGGCATCCCGGGGACGTCCCCTTGTGACACCAAAAAAAGAGGGACGCAAGCCGTCCCGGCTGAGCATCCCATGGATTTTGAAGAGGGGGACGGAGTCTCGACGTCCCTCGGGCCCGGGGATGCGTCCCCCTGTGACTATGCTGCACATAAGCGTTGGCCAGTCTATCACATGGATGTCAAATCAGCATTCCTGAATGGAGACCTCAAGGAGGAGGTATATGTGTCTCAGCCACCAGGGTTTGAAGCTCCCCATTCAGAGAACAAGGTATGTAAGCTGAAGAAGGCATTATATGGGCTAAAACAAGCCCCTAGAGCATGGTACCAGCGGATAGATAAGTATCTCTTGGATCTAGGTTTCAAAAGATGTGCTTCTGATGCTAACTTGTATGTTCTAAAGAGAGGAGGGAAGACAATTGTACTTGTACTCTATGTAGATGACCTTGTGATTACAGGAAATGATGATGCTCTTCTTCAACAAACAAAAGATGCCCTGAGCTCAGAATTTGAAATGACAGACTTGGGCTTAATGCATTATTGCTTAGGTCTTGAAGTTTGGTAGGAACCAGGGAAGATTTTCATCTCTCAACAAAAGTATGCAAGGCAGATATTGAAGGCATTCGACATGGAGGATTGCAAGGAAATTTCTACACTTATGGAGGTCAATACAAAATTATCTATTGAAGATACTTCATCTCCAGTGGATATTGAAAGATACATGAAATTAGTTGGAAGTCTCATCTACTTGTGCAATAGCAGACCAGACATCTCTTATGGTGTTGGAGTAATAAGCAGGTTCTCTAATAAGCCTTGCCAAACTCATTGGAAGGAAAGCATGCGGATACTCAGGTATGTGAAAGGAACTACTGATTATGGTATTCTTTATGAAGAAGGATCATCTCTGGTCGGATACTGACTCAGATTGGGCAGGAGATATTGATACCAGAAAATCAGTTTCTGGATATTTCTTTTCTTTAGGATCAGGGATTTTCTCTTGCATTAGTAAGAAGCGAACGGCTGTAGCATTATCTTCTACTGAAGCTGATACTGAAGCTGAGTACAAAGCTGCATGTGTTGCAGCATGTGAAGCAGTATGGTTGAGGAGGATCCTATGGCACATAGGAATACAAGGACAGGAGGCTACAGAGTTGAAGTGTGACAACCAAAGTTGCATGGCCATCGCCAAAAATCCTGTTTTCCATGCATGTACCAAGCACATAGAAATTCAATATCACTATGTGCGTGAGTTGATTGAGGAAGGGGTCGTGGAGATAAGCTATTGTCCTACTAAAGAAAATGGAGCAGACATCTTCACCAAGGCTCTTGGGAGAGAGCAACTTCTTCGACACTTTCCAAAGCTTGGGATTGGACCAAGGAGGTAGTAGGGTGGACATTGAGGGGGGGTGTTAGATATGCTCAATACTCCACCCTATGTGACCACAAATGATCCATGGTGCTCTAAGTTGTAAGGCCCCCATTATGAGGAGAAGCCATTATGAGAGCCCGGACATTTGTGGAACCCTAACTTCCAAGTTAGATGAGGTCTATGTGTGACCGTTGATGGTTGTAGATGATCTTTGTGAGCCTAGCCATTAGGTTAGGTAGGGCATAAACTTCCAGGCCATTGGGTTGCCATTTAAGGTGAAAATAAAGGCCTTGTGGCGTCGCGTGATTTCCCCATAGAACCTTAATGGAGGGAGTGCAGAGGGGGGCTTGCCCCCTTCTGCGGGGTCCGGGAGGCCTATCCCCCCGGCCCGTAGGGCTGAGACAATAGGACTTCTGGTCGTGGAAATATTGTCGGATCATATATTTTACCGACTATTTTGTATCTCACGACTACGTTTATCTATACCGAACCGCCTTGTAAAAGCTATACAAGCATGGGCCAGGTTGAGCTTTACATAGCATTGCACACAAGTAAGCCCTTCATCTAGAGTCTGTCTAGATCGCCATCTAAGCTCCACAGTGGGAGTGCACGGGTGGACAGCACCATCATTGTAACTTCATTATGCTCTGCAATCTGAGAATTTGAGTTCTCTATCTCTCAGTCTGCGTCTATCTTTGTTTGCGTTTTTTTTTTTCTCTCAACTCTCTCTACAGGTCTATTCCGTTGTGCTGTTATTTTCTTACAGAGATGACACATGCCGAGTATCGCGGAAGTGGTATCGTGGGTCGAGAAAGAGATTTTGTATCCACATCCACATAAGGTAGCTAGGGGAACATAAAGAGCACATCATCATAAAAATTTTTGAATTTGGGCTTCCCTAAGTCCAAGTATCGTGACCGATTGAGTTCTGGTATTACGATGGGAGAGAGGGAGGGAGGGAGGGAGTTTTGACGTCTATTAGGAGGCCGAACTAGGCCTATGAGACAAATCAATGGACGTGGGTGTGTCTTCTATCAATCGGAAAAGATGAAAGTGCTAAAAGAACTGGTAAAGCCGATATAAATCTCCATAGTATGCATGTGGAGATGCCATGAAAGTTGGGGGGGGGGGGGGTGTATGGAGTGCTATATCTATGATAGTCTATATGTAAAAGGGTAGTACAAGCATGAGAATGCATCTGAGCAACTAATTAGCTCCATCTTGTACTAATGGGTGGGTGTAATATGTGGTACATAGGTGGAGGTGGAGTCAGGGCTGCTTTGATGACTACAACGGGATCAACCGTCATCCGGCATCGCCTCTCCTCCATGATGCACTAGTCATGAGCTTGGATCTCTTCAATTTGGTGTCGGTGAAGTTTGGGGGCCCGATATCCTATAGCAGGGGGCCTTCTTCTAGCTCGAGGAGTCTGTGTATGCTGAACAATCATCCCTATCGGTGTGTGAGCTGAGAGGGGGAGGGCTGGTACACGTCGTAGAACAAAGAAGTCAGTGAGCTTACTCCGTTTCCCTTGTGTCTGGATTGCTGCAGTGGGCTTGAGTAGGGAATCTTTGTGACTCTGTATCTCTAGTAAGAATCGCCTGAGCTGTCGCTGATCTCTAGAGTCCATGATCTCTCGGAAGGTGGGCTGCCCTGCAAAGAGAGTCTCATATCTGCCTCTGATGTGATCATATGCCCTACAGCTACATACAAAGTGCTCCTCATCCTCCATCTCTACTCTGCATATACTGTGTATTCGCTCTTCTCTGGGGATGTTTGCACCTCTGCCCGTCTCAATCTCTAGTCTGTGTGATGAGACCCTTGAAAGAACTTGGAGAAGCTTGTAGGAGGTAGAAAAGTGCATATCGAAGCTACAAAGTTTGGTCGAGCCAACCGGCACAAGACCAGCCCTCGAGCTTATGGAGAATCAAATAGACCTTATAGGCATGTGATAAGTGCAAAGAAATGCACTATGTACTTTGGAGCATCAAGGAGAAGAAGTCCATACAAAACAGATAGGTTCGCGCGTCGACTAGCTCAAAAAACTTACTATCTATGGAAGAGAGAATGAATTTCAAATGCCCATGGTGAGCATCGTGATTACAATTAGAAAAAATCCTTTTATGGGAGTGATACACATAGGGTTGAGTGTATATAATGCATAAACATATAAGGAATAAGCAAAATATGCTATAGAAATGAATCAAATACTCAACGGTGGTACCTCCTATTTTTCAGGAATATGCAAAGATTGACCCCGAGACAGAAAATCTGAGATTTCTCCCAATCTACTGAACCAAATGCTATGAAAATGTGTAGGCATAAACTAGACACTAATATCTTTCCAATGAGCCATCTTTCACTCAATTTGGAGCTCTGGAGAGAGAGCAGTAGCCTCTGTAAGATTACTGTTGGCAAAGAAGATGATGCAGAAAATTGAAGGAGAAAGACAATGATGGTCATAAGTGTATGCATATTGCTTCCATGTATTGTACAAGTGATTTCAAGTCTTATATAGACTTTAGGAGTGTTCCACGACTTCTACAAGTGGATTTTGAATTCAAATGAAGGTGGGAATGGTTGTTGAAGGGAATCAATTTACTTTCCTACAATCTAGGAAAAGTGAAGATTTAGTGTGATCTACTTTTAGGTGATTGATTGCTTGATTGAATGCAACT
The DNA here is from genome assembly GCA_020310875.1 of Ceratopteris richardii. NCBI lineage: Eukaryota > Viridiplantae > Streptophyta > Polypodiopsida > Polypodiales > Pteridaceae > Ceratopteris > Ceratopteris richardii. The sequence goes on along the minus strand of MU261816.1, from coordinate 54,462 downwards.
CAACCACCACAAATTCGTTGGATTTATGCTCTATCTTTCTACTTTTACATGTGTAAAGCTCAAGGCTTTTACAATGGTAAAAGATCCATGAAAAATCTTTTTTAAAAATACAATAAGTGAGCATAAGAAAAAGAACTCTCCAACAGATATTCTTTTGACGCGATAGCCTTTGATGTAAATCAAATCCACCTCAAGCATAGTGTAAGCTTGATGTTCAAACAACTCCCCCTCGAGCTAAAGTATGCTTGAGTCTTTATTCTTTGATAGGTTGAATACTTGCCATAACTTTGGATCTACAAAGCTTTATTCCATCAAGTGCTTTCGTCATCATATCTGCTACTTGCTTTTCAGTAGGAACAAAAGAAATGTCAATCTCCTTTGCCATGAGCTTCTCCCTGATGAAGTGGTAATGCACCTCTATGTGTTTGGTTCTTGCATGGAAAATAGGGTTTGCCGCTAGATGCTTGGAACTTACATTATCTCCAAATATGTGAGGTTTGGAACTCACACAAGTCCCAAATCTGTATACAATGCCTTTAACCATATTGCCTCTTGAGTTGCTATGGTCAAGCCTTTGTACTCTGCTTCCGTCGAGGATAAAGCAACTTTTGGTTGCTTCTTGGAACTCCATGACACTAGCTTTGAACCTGCAAATGCTAAGTAACCAGAAGTACTTCTTCTATCATCCTTAGCTCCTGCCCAATCTGCATCTGAATAGATTTTGATATCCAAATCTGAAGAGTAAGGATAGAATATACCTTTGGTGTTTGTACCTTTGAGATACTTAAGTACTCCCTTAGCTGCATCCATGTGTGGCCTTCTCGATGAGTGCATGAATTGACTAAGCACTCGGACACTATATGAGATGTCTGCCCTTGTATGAGTAGCATATATCGAGCTACCGACCAAGCTTTGATAATCTTTAATGTCTTCAATTTTCTCACCTTCATAAACACTAAGTTTATGATTCATCTCCAAAGGTGTACTTGCAAGTTTAGTGTTCTCCATTTTGAACTTGAGAAGTAGATCCTGAATGTATCTTCTTTGAGTCAAATACATTCCTTCATCTGTGTATATCACCTGCATACCTAGGAAATATGTGAGCTCACCTAGGTCACTGATTTTGAACTCCTCTTGCATGTGTCTCTTGATCCTTTGAATGCCATTTAGATCATCACCTGTCACAATAATATCATCTACATATACACATAGATAGATAACCTCATCGTGATCCCTTTTGATGAATAGAGAAGGACCTGAGCTGCTGGCTTTGAACCCTTAATCTTGAAGGTATGTAACCAACCTATAATTCCAAGCTCTGGGAGCTTGTTTCAATCCATACAATGCTTTCTTAAGTCTGCAAACATAAGATGCATGATTAGGGTTTTCAAAACTTGGTGGCTATGACATGTATACCTCTTTACTTATCCAACCATTTAAGAATGCATTTTTCACATCAAGTTGGAGGAGTCTCCAATTCCTTGCAGCAGCTACACTTATCAATGTTCTGATTGTAGTCATCTTTGCAACTGGTGAGAATGTTTCCTCATAGTCTATACCATGAGTTTGTGAGCATCCTTTGGCAACTAATCTTGCCTTGTACTTGCAAATTGATCCATCTGAATTTCTTTTAACTTTATATACCCATCTGCAACCAATTACCTTTTGATTCGGTGACATTGGAACCAAATCCCAAGTGTCCATCTCCTTCAATGCATCTATTTCTTTTTTCATGGCCTTTTCCCAATTAGGGTTTCCCTTTGCCTCTTCATAAGTTGAGGGCTCCTCTGAAATAGAGTCTTTTGCCAAGTAGATTGAATGCTTCGTAACAAATGTGGAATCATATCCATACCTTTCTGGTTGTTTCTTCTCTCTTGCTGATCTTTTAGGTGCTTGTTTGGAGCATTCTCCAACCTCTTGCATCTTTGCTTTGCCTCTTGACTTCCATAGTTTGTAATCCTTTTCTCTTTCATCTTGGTCATCGTGTGTATCAGTTCTTGGATCCTGGACTTGTATATCATGCTTGCTTCCTAATTGATGAGAATCAGAATCAAGATCTTGGTAGAGTTACCTTTTGTTTGTCTTCATCATACCAAGACTTCTGTTCTTCAAACACAACATCTCTACTTGTAGTGAATTGCTTGGTTGAAGGATTATAGAACCTATAACCCATCTGAGTTGAATCGTATCCAATAAACACTGCCTTTGTTTCCCTTTCATCTAGCTTACCTCTTATTTGTGATGGTACATGAACATAAGCTAAACAACCAAAAACCTTGCAATGTCCAAGACTAGGCTTTCTTCCATGCCATGCTTCATAAGGAGTCATACCTTGAAATGATTTGGATGGTAGTCTATTGACAAGGTACATAGCAGTTGAAATAGCTTCTGCCGATAGATAATGTGGCAACTTATTCTCTTCAAGCATTGTTCGGGCTGATCCAACCAATGTCTTGTTTCTCCTCTCTGCAATTCCATTTATTTAAGGAGAGTACCTGGTAGTCACTTTATCCTGCAAGAACTCATCAAACTGTTTGGAGAAGTATTCTCCCCCTTCATCATATCTTAGCTTCTTTAGTGATCTACTCGTATGATTCTCCATATGTGCTAGATACTTCTTGAAACAATCAAACACTTCATTCTTACTCTTGATAAAGTAAAGAATAGTCCATCTACTATGGTCGTCAATAAATGAGACATAATACCTTGATCCTGCCAATGAAGGTTCTTGACTTGGTCCCCATACATCTGTATGTACTAAGTCCAATAAGTTGTTGTGGATGTAGCCTTTGTGGTTGAATGGTTGTCTTTGTGCCTTCCCAATTTGACATGCATCACACCTGTTAATCATGTGTTGCTTTGATATGTTCGGTAGTCCTAGAACACTTTGATCCATGCACATATCCTTCAAGGTTCTTTCATTCACATGAGCAAGTCTCTTATGCCACACTTCAAGCTCACTTAGGGTTTGAGACCCAAAGTTGAATAGAGCTATGTTCCTGGTTTCTCCTACTTCAAAAGTAAAGAGCCTACCATGCTTCTAACCTCTGGCTATTTTCTTGAAGCCTTGACATGGATCTTCCACAAAAGCTCCATCTTGGGTGAACCTAACTTGCAAGCCTTTTTCAACTATTTGGTCTACACTTAATAGGTTTTTAGTGATAGTGGGTACATAGAGAACCTTACTCAGAATATTTGTCCTTCCATTGGAAGCTTTGACATTACCGATCTTCTCCACATTGTGCTTTGTGTCATCCCCTGTTTGCACTTCATGTCTATGCTTTGGACTTTCCAAGTCAGATAAGAGAGCAATGTTTCCTGCAACATGATTCGAACATCTTGAATCTATGTAGAACAAATGATCATCTTCTTTACCTTCTTTGTGGCTTAGATTCATGAGAAGCAATGAGTCTTCATGTTCTTATTAAGGTTGTGTCCACCTCTGCCTCTATTGCTTCTATATCCATCTCTTTCACTTCCTTTCTGGGTCTTCCCATTGAACCAGCAATTCTGAGTGGTGTGGTCGTTCTTATCGCATATGGCACAAGGTTGAACATTCTGAACTTTGGCTTTGTCTTGCTTTGGTCCTTTCTTCTTCCCTTTCCCCGTGCTCTTGCTTGCGAAGTTTGCTTGGGAAGTCTCTTCTTCATTCTTCTTGCCTTTTTGCTTCTTATTCTTCTTATGTGCATATAGAGCACTAGTTGAATTACCATGATAGGAGTTACCTTCCTTTATGCAATTGTTGGCCTCTTGATTGAAGAGTTGTCTAAGAAAGGTGTTGAAGTTTGGAGTCTGCACATCCATGATGAGATCGTAAGCCGTCGTGAAGGATTGCCATTGCTTATCACTTCGAATCCCATTGAGAATTTGCCTCATGATAGCCTCTTCTTCAATCAGCTCTCCAATGGATGCTAACTGATCCGCAACCTCTTTGACCTTGGTAACAAACTCTGTGATGGTTTGTTTAGGTATCTTATTCATTTGGTTGAACTCGTTCCAAGGATGATTCTTTCTTGCTTTGGTACTAGCAGAAAAGAAAGTCTCGAGGGCATCCCAAGTCTCTTGAGATGTCTTGCAGCCTCTAATATGTGGTAATAGAAAGTCAGAGAGAGTTTAGTATGTATGACCTTGCTTGAGCATCCCTTGCGCACCAAAGTGTGAGCTTATCTGTCTCCTCTTGTGTAGGTCCTCCTTTGGATCTTGGAATAGGCATAACTTCATCACCTGCTACAATTCCATAAAGATTTCTACCTTGCAAATAGGCCTCCATTCTGATTTGCCAAGCTGCATAGTTGTGTCAATCAAGCTTCTCGATCATTGAGGGAAAGCCGTCACCCATCTTGATATAGCTCTGATACCACAGAAAGAACTTGGAGAAGCTTGTAGGAGGTAGAAAAGTGCGTTTCGAAGCGACGAAGTTTGGTCCAACAAACCGGCACAAGACCAGCCTTTGAGCTTATGAAGACTCAAATAGACCTTATAGGCATGTTAAGTGCAAAGAAATGCACTATGTACTATAGAGCATCAAGGAGAAGAAGTCAATACAAAACAGATAGGTTCGTGCGCCATCTATGAAAGACACAATGAACTTCAAATGTCCATGGCGAACAACGTGATTACAATTAGAAAAAATCCTTTTATGGGAGTGATACACATAGGGTTGAGTGTATATAATGCACAAAAGTATAAGGAATAAGCAGAATATGCTATAGGAATGAATCAAATACTCAACGGTGGTACCTCCTATTTTTCAAGAATACGCAGAGATTGACCTCGAGACAGAAAATCTGAGATTTCTCCCAATTTACTGAACCAAATGCTATGAAAATGTGTAAGCATAAACTAGACACCAATACTTTTCCAATGAGCCATCTTGCACTCAATTTGGAGCTTTGGGGAGAGAGCAACAATCTCTGCAAGATTACTGTTGGCGAAGAAGATGATGCAGAAAATTGAAGGAGCAAGACAATGATGGTCACAAGTTTATGTATATTGCTTCCATGTATTGTACAAGTGATTTCAAGTCTTTATATAGACTCTAGGAGTGTTCCACGACTTCTACAAGTGGATTTTGAATTCAAATGAAGGTGGGAATGGTTGTTGGAGGGAATCAATTTACTTTCCTACAATCTAGGAAAAGTGAAGATTTAGTTTGATCTACTTTTAGGTGATTGATTGCTTGATTGAATGCAACTCAACCACCACAAATTCGTGGGATTAATGCTCTATCTTTCTACTTTTACATGTGTAAAGCTCAAGGCTTTTACAATGGTAAAAGATCCATGAAAAATCTTTTTAAAAAATACAATAAGTGAGCATAAGAAAAAGAACTCTCCAACGGATATTCTTTCGACGCGATAGCCTCTGATGTAAATCAAATCCACCTCAAGTATAGTGTAAGCTTGATGTTCCAACAACCCTCAACTTGGCCAATCGCTACCCTTGAGCTATGAGGCATGTAAGTATCCATGTAGCGTGGTCGTTGGATGAAACCGTCCACTAGTATGTCTAAGAATTGGTCTCAGTAGCGGGGTAGTCTCGATCCCATGTGTGGTGTGAGCCATGTTTGACTAATTTAAAGGTGCCAGAGATCTTGTTTGAGCACAACATTCCTTTCACTATGGGAGAGATGGATGTGAGGTGATTAGAGGTCATACTAAAAGGGCGGCAATCTGTCCATATCAAGTCCATGACTATCAAACCAGGCCCTAACTTGAGTGTACCAAGCTCTCTCATATCTTGACTCCGATATCTGTATAGATGCCTCAAATGCGTTGCGTGTGAGTCTGTCTATAGGGAGCTCCCTCGTCCTGTGACTATAGCGGATAGTCTTGAATAGTGCATCTACTACCATGGGTGGTGCAGCTAGCTCGGCCTTGATGATGCCATGTGGCACTGACTGTTTCCCGCAAAATAGTTGCGAGATCATACGTACTTGTGGCCTCTCGATCGCATTCTGTGAGGCCTGGGGCCCATACTGTCGCAACATACATCATAGCTGGTCTGATGAGTGTGTTAAAAAGCCCCTGCTTCGTGCGGGGCCTCTGGAACTCTGCTTGGTGACATCTCTGCTCTAACATGGCTAAAGCTGCATATCCTCATGTGAGTCTGTTGGTGGCTGCCTGCCTCATGCCAAAGGGGCCAAGCAAGCTCGTGAATGTGATTCCGAGGTAGACATAGGAAGTGACCACCTCTATCTATCCATTGGAAGTTGTGAATCCTGCTGCATTCCTCACCATGGGGGAGATGTGGAAGATCATGACCTTGGTCTTTCCAAGGTTTACTGTCAAGCCCCTCTGTGTATACAAAATGCATCCGGGTCAGCCAGGTGGCATTGTAAGCCCTCGGGTGACTCTGAAATAAATACAATGTCATGGGCATATAATAAAATGTGAGAGAGAGAGAGAGGGGGGGGGGGAGGGAGGGAGAGAGGGAGGGAGGGAGGGAGAGAGAGAGAGAGAGAGAGAGAGAGAGAGAGCGAGAAAGAAAGTAAGTGTTTTTACGTCTATTAGGAGGCCGAACTCGGCCTATGAGACAAATCGATGTACATGGGTGTATCTTCTGTCTATCAGAGAAGATAAAAGTGCTGAAAAAGAAACTGGTAAAGCTGATACATATCTCCGTGAAATGCGTGTGGAGATACCCATGAAAGTGGGGGGATGTATGGAGTGCGATATCTATGACAGTCTATATGCAAAGGGGTAGTACAACAAACATGGGAATGCATATGAAATGACTAACTAGCTCCATCCCGTGCTAGTGGGCGGGTGTAAGATGTGATACATAGGTGGAGGTGGAGTCAGGGCCATCGTGATAGCTGCAGCGGGATCAGCCATCATCTGGAATCGTCTCTCCTCCATGGTGCGCTGGTCATGAGCCTGGATCTCTGCAATCTGATGTCGGTGATGTCTCGGGGCCCGATATCCTATAGCAAGGGGTCGTCTCCTAGCTCGAGCAGTCTGAGCCTGCTGAAGAGTCACCCCTCTCGGTGTGTGGGCTGAGGGGGGGAGGGCTGCAGCATGTCGTGGAATAAAGAACTCAGTGAGCTGACTCTGTCTCCCTCCTGTATGGGCTGCTACAGTAGGCTGGAGAGAGAGAGAGAGAGAGAGAGAGAGAGAGAGAGAGAGAGAGATTTTTTTTGGTTGTCAATGCAGTTTCTAATTGGAGGGGGCATACGAAAAGTTGTGCTGGTGGGAATAGGACCATTGGGTTGTGCTCCAAATTTTTTGTCTGCATACAACAGTAGCTCGGGAGAATGCATATCAGAAATCAATTCTCTCGTTCAAGAGTACAATGTTGGGCTTGCTCTACTAACAACTGAACTTCGTTCAGAATTCCCTGCATCAGAGATAATATACTGTGATATATATAGTGGTGTGTATGACATCGTCACACATCCAAAAGCATATGGTGCGTATTAAAATCTGTACAGGAGTCAAACTTTTTAAGAATCAATGACATAATTATGGACATGTGAAAGTTAAATATGTGTTCTTGAATCTAGATGAACAGGTTTTCCCTATTTATCTAGACAAGTAGGATATAGAAAGGATGCATTGATACTGAATAATAGACAACACTAATGCATCCTGGCATGTTTAAGGACTTTCATTGCTTAGATTTTGACACGATGAGTGATTTCCGCTAATGCAGACAGTTTCTGAAATATATATTCCCAGATATTCTTATAGGCCGAAGTTGTAGTCTTGCAGGTTTTGACAACACAAATACAGCATGTTGTGGAGCAGGGAAATATGGAGGGTGGGTGACTTGTTTGATGCCTGAAATGGCTTGTACAGATGCAACCAAGTATGTATTCTGGGATGCATTTCATCCAACTGAGAAAGTTAATTACCTGACATCACTGCTCTTATGGAATGGGACAGCCTGTTCACCATATAGCCTTCAAGAGCTTGCTTCAGCATAAGAGGAACTTGTTTTTATACAAATTGGTGTTAGGACTTCCGTGCATATTGCATGATACAGCTTAAGGATGGCAATGGTACAAGAAAGTTGTTTCAACTATGTGCCATGATACCTCTGAAGGAGATCAGATCTTCACGTTTGATTCTGCAACTGTCTAAAGGGAATATCATGATCATGAAGAGAGTTGACAATTCAAATTCTTGATGGCAAAGAGCTCATTTGTACATGTCAATGTATGAAATTCCTTAACATTTCAGACATTAAAACTAATAATTACATAACAACCATAACATTCCATTTCTTTTTTTTTTTTCCTCGTATCAAGAGGCTCTTTACTACTGCCCTGGTTTCAATTTCTTGATTCCAAACTGACAGTGATGAATTATACAAGTATCGGACGTCAATCAACAGTTCCATGCAGAGGCTTCCCGTTTCAAGGTTTTGTTGATTGGCTTCTGAAAAGAAAACCTGTTACACAGATCCAACATTAGGTGACCTTTTTCTAGGCTAGGAAAATTCGATTAACACATGTCGTTGGCTGACCTTTATATGGAGTGAATTTTTGATAGTCTGGTAACGGAAATCTTGTCTGGTTTTGTTTTCTTACAAACTATCATAAAACTGTTTGCCTTTACTTATGGTTTTACTTTTTGATTCTTTTTGTTTGCAACTTCCAAAATCGAGTCCAAACTACAAACAAAAAGAGTTCATTGAACAATGTTATTGTCTTATTTGAAGTTTGTCAGGCAGTTTCTCTTTCTGTCCATGTTAATGTCTCTATTGTGCCAGATAATGTAGTCCAAGGCCTATTCTCTCCAAGCCTAGTTGAGTTCACTTGGGCGATCTGAAAATTGCACGCAATCACTAAATTTATCAAGCTCACCGATTTCTTACCCAAAATCGATATGTGATGGCTCTTTTTGAAGCACAATAGGTGAAATTGTAAAAGACGTAACCCAACTTAACAATCCCATACAGACCTCAAAAGCCAACGGAAAATCTTTCTTCACTCATTTAATCACGTAAACGAGCGTTTAAACACTCCAAATAAATTAAACAATGATGATAGATAACACTTAAGCAAACATTAAATAAGTGTCATATGCCCAATATCAAGTTAGAAGGACATTTTAAATGCATAAGAAAGCAAAGCGAGGAGTTTGCAAGAGAAGAGAAGAGCAAACTACTCAACTTGGAAAAAAGTTCTTATAAGTGAGGGGCTTGACCTTTTTATAGTGGTCTCTCATGGCCACTTTTTATTAAATTTGCAAAAATCTAAAAAAAAAAAAAACTTCAAACTAGCTCTTTTTCTTGTTAAAGAATTATTTTCTAATTTATATAATCTATTGTTGCATATATTTACAACTCTACCATTGCTACAAAAATTATATATTACAAAAAAATTTATGCCACTACCACCAACTAAAATATCGTCCTCGACAAGACCCTTCTGAGGTATCTAGGTGGGGCAATCTTGTTAGATTCTTACTTCAGAGCTTCTTGTGGTTATCCTTTTTGAGACAATTCAGTCGTTTGGTCCAATGTTAAATGGTGTGGTATTGTTATATGATTGACTTTGTTGAAACTTTAAGCATTAAGGTATTTTAGAGCCAGATGTTAATCCTTGATCTCTCCTCTTAGATCTTATCGTCGTCGACAATACCCATCTGAGGTATCTAGGTTGGGCAGTCTTGCTAGATTCTTACTTCAGAGCTTGTTGTGGTTATCTTTTCGAGACAATTGAGTTGTTTGGTCCAATGTTAAATGTTGTGGTATTGTTATATGATTGGCTTTGGTTGGCATGTCATGTTCATTGAAACTTTAGGCATTAAGATATTTTAGAGCTAGATGTTAATCTTTGATGATGATGATCTAGAAGATTTATCATTGTTGGTCTTGAAAGTCAGATCCTCTTCACTTCCATTTGTTGCTCTTCCTTGATAATAACGTAAAAAAGTGTAGTTGTGCCATATAGGTCACATGTAGTTGTGCCATATAGGGCACATGTACTTGTGCCATATAGGGCACACTCTTACACCTTTATTTGTTGGGAGCTTAATTTGCAATGTGGATGCTCCTTTGCTGCTTAAAGAAAAAAATCCTAAAACACATGTCAATTTTTCTAGTCCGTAGTGATTGATTAAGTGTGCAATGCATGGGTGAAATAAAAAATGTATGTTTTGTGTGTGGCTTTGGAATGTAGCCCTATGCATGCATACTTTAGAATGCAATGAAAAAAATATGGTGCAAATACTTGGGTATAGAGCAAGGTGCTCAATGACATGCTATTGATGATGTTTCTTAGTGTAAAAAGATAATAAATTTCACATTGAGGGTTGATTGATTTGATTGAGGATGTGTCTCCTTTGATTGTGATAGGCTAGAGGTTGTGTAATGCTCATCAAGGTTGCCAAAGTGGACCTATCATTAGATTCCGAAGTAGTACTTATCATGTTTACATTGATATTGACAAATTTTGAGGCAATTATAGTAGAAAACTAGAAATAAGTTTGAGAATGATGAGTTCTTGCTCAAATTGATCCCATTTTGCAAGTGATTTTGTACTCCCAAAAAGCATTTGGATACACTCAACTTTTCTTTCAAGATAAGACTTTTTGATCTTGCCCCTTAGATCTTGTAAATGTGTGCACTTTGGCTCCATGAATCTCCTTACACAAAGTATAAGATTATTAAGCATCTAAATCTCTTGGTGATATCTATTTTGCATCAACCTTTGTTTTGAACTTGATAGTCAGAGATCCATTATTGTGATTCATGTTTGGCACTTCTCACATGTGAGGAAACTTTCCTTGTGTTGCATAGACTTGAAGCTCTACAATAGTTACAAAAAAAACTTCCTTTTATACATGGACTTGCCTTAGAATTAGTAGTTTGTTTTTTCTTTTTGCAGATAGATGAACAAGAAAAATATTAGTACACTAAGTATAATAGTTATGTATAAGTGTGCCTCATGTGCATGGGATTCACAACCGTTTTTGCATATGATGTGACCCTAAAAAATATGCATACATTGGAGATGCATGACTTGAATGGTGCAAAAGACAAGGTTGTGCAATGTGCATAGGGTTTCTACATGTCAAGGCTTCTCTTCCTATCTGAGTTACGTGAAGAAATAAAACTAAGCTTTGTATCGATGTCTCTATTGGATCGTGAAATGACTTGATCATTGGTTTCAAGTGATGCCAAGTCTATCTTCTTCATCGAGATTCATTTTTTGATAGGTTCATGCTTTCTAAGAGCTCATGCTTGCTTGTTTTCTTGTGATGCTCTTTCTTTGATATTCATTGTGGCTTTCTCTTTGGTTTTATTGGAGCCACAAAAGCATTTGGCATCCACATACACTTAATCTTTGATTGTTGACATGATTGCTTCGTTACTGTAGGTTAGATGTGTTGGCCAAAACTTTATTTATCTGATTTGATCTTGTTCTTGCTTTGTGAACTTTGGTGACAAAATTCTCTTCTCAGGAAAGATCATGGTATCATATGCTTGTTAAAAATTCTTTGGAACCCATATCTCTGATTTTCTTTATTGAACTATTACAAAATTCTTTGGAACCCAAACTGATTGATATTTTAGAGTTTTTCTATTGGAAGGAGGATTCTTTGACTTCTTGGTTTTCTTTGGTGTTACCTTGCCTAGTCATTAAGGAGATGGAGTTATCCTTGATTTTGTTAGTGGAGATCAACTCTCTTGGATTTTTACTCAACTTCATTGCTCTAATTATGATCTCATCTCCTATTGGTTGAGACCAATCCTCACTTCCACTCGTAGTAGTCTGATCATTATTTATGCAAGCTTTGTCATGTATAGAAGAGTGTGATGCATGTGGAACACACAAAAATTTAGACAAATACGCAAAACAACGAGGATAAAAACAATGACAAAACACAATGCATATGTTAATTTTGAACAATCATACAACTTCGTGTAAAATTTAAAGAGATTGAGTGCTTGCATAACTTGTCTGGTTTAAAATTAGAAAATCCAACATTAGAATATTCATGGTGTACACTTGAATTGCTAGGCTGATGGGATTACGTAAAAATGCTTCTTATTTACATAAAAAATTCTTAATTATGAGCTCCATTTACCTTTTCCCTTTTGACTAGCTAAGAAAACTTGATATGCAACATGTTAATTGAACTGCTTTATCTAGACTCATCTACTTGCAAGAAAATAGAGATTAACTCTCGAAATTAAGAATAATCTATAGAAGTGAACTATCTAATAAGATTTAAGCAACAAAAATCAATTTCTCCTTCAAATATTTGATCTTTGTAAAAAAACTATCCATTGAATCTCCTTCATTCGTATGCTCACTCTCAATTGTTTTTAGAGGTAAGCAACATGAGCCTTATTTGTTGCTTGGTATATTTTGTAAGAGTATCCCAAGCATCTTTTGCTATTTTGCATGAGCAAATGGAGGGATAATGGCATGCTTGGATGAAAAAGCTATCAATGCATGTCTTTGCATCCTTTTGCCATCCCAATGAAGTTTCTCTATAGTGCTTGCAATAGGAACTACAACACGACTAAGAAATTGAAGGTCATCATCATCAACACCATCTGCATTACCTTCATCAATGTATTTGTAGGTGTAATAGGATGTTTTTGAACACCTGTGCAATTTTGAGATTATGACCTTAAGGGTGTCAATGATGTCCTCGAGGAAATGGCAACCTGCTTTGATACCAATTGTTGGAGTTCAAGGTCTACAAAAGCACCAACATAGCACAAGGAAGAAGAAGAAGCTTGGAGAACAACATGGTACGGAATGTATTACCAAGTGAATGTGCAAAGATAAGTGATCCATTATGGTTATATGTGTATATATAAGACAAGCGGAGGGAAAATAATCTCCTAAAGAGGGAGAAGTTTCTTGGCAGTCCTAAGTGTGTTCACACATCACTACCATAATATACCAACAAATATGGGAAACTAAATTTATGTTTAATTTTGAAGTGATCGATAATGCTTTGAATGATTTGATTCATGAAATGTGTTGCTCAATTTTAAACCAATTCTAATGGTAATCTGAATCTTCAAATAATTCCTTGGTCAAGATGTGTGCTATTGCTAATGTGTTTGCCTATTTGAGCAACCAAGATTTAATACATTTAGTGTTATGTTCCATGTAAAAACAAGCATGGAAATGTATTGTGGAGGACTTAAATTAATGTGAATGTGAACGATATGTAGAAATTAAGTGATCATAATGAGGTGTCAATGAAGTCTAATGGATCCCCTGACATTCTTCAATAGAATGATTTTTATACTTAACTAAATATCTATGATATTGAGTACCTATACATGTAGTAATTACATAATCAATTATTTTCTCAAGAATTAAGATGTCTGATGCTTCTTCAAGCAAAGAAGGATCATCAAGAATAGGAGTGAGTGGTAAGGTGCCTTTGAATGGTTTTAGTAAACTAATATGAAAAGAGTTATGGATTTTCTAGTTATATAGTATATCTTATCTAAATGAGTTGTGAATAATCTTTTGAATAATGTGAAATGGTCCATACTAATGTGGGCGCAAGTTTAACTTTAGGATGCTACATAATATTTTTCAAAAATCATTTAATGATATCTAACCATAATCATTTTCCTAAAATTCTTTTACTAACCATTGTTTATTAACATTATAAGTGTAATGTTCTTGAATTTTCCTAATGGGCTCATGAAATTCATGAAGTATAGAAATGTGAGCTTGAGCGATAGATTTAGCCATAGGAAACTCAGTTTGAGTGAGTGACATGGGAAAGGAAAACTTTTTACCATAAAAAAATTCAAAAGATGCTCAGCCAGTATTTGTATGTGTTGTGTTATTGTAAGAAAAGTGAAGCAATTTCAATTTCTCACCCCAATTAGTGGGTCTATCTAATGATAACAACACAATACACTGATAATAATGCTATTTCTAGCTTCACTTTGCCCATTAATTTTTGGATGAGATGTAGAATTAAAATCTATTTTAGAACCAAAATGTTGAAATAATGCAAGCCAAAAATGATTGATTAGACAACATCACTTTTGGAAAACTATGATGTGGTAAAATATAGTTAATAAACAACTTAGTAGCCTGAGGTGCACAAAAGGTCTTTTTACAAGGAATGAAATATGCATATTTACTAAACTTATCAACTGTCATCCAAATCATGTCATTATGGGATGAATTCATATGAAGACTACTAATGAAATCCATAGAAATTTGTTCCCATGGTTCGTTTGGAATGGGAAGTTGTAGTAACAATCCAAATGCTTTACCATGATGACATTTGGCACGTTGACATGCAATGAATTGGGAAACATAATGTGCAATATTGTTTTCCATATGGGGCCAAAAAAAAAAGTCTTTGCATGTGAATGTTGTGCTTTGTATGTCCCTATGTCCCATATAAGATAGTTCATGCATTTCTTTCATTACAAATTCTTTAAAAGCCCGAGTAAAGCATAATTTGTGTTGAAAATACAAAAAACCATTATGAATTGTGTAATGTTTATCAGACAAAGATGCGGAATTGTTGAACTCATGCCATGCATGTGAGAAATACAGATCAAAATCATAAGTGGGAATCATTTCTCGAAATGAATGAATTTGAATGGCGGAAATCGTATGAAGAAAAAAGATTGTAATTGTGTGAGGGAAGACTACTAAGAGCATCGGCTACAACATTAGCTTTTCCAGGTTGATAATGGATCATAGGCTAAAGATTTTGAATAAATGAATCCCATTCAAGATATTGATAAGGGATTAATGGCTATTTAATAAGTAATTAACAGCTTGTTGATTGATTTTGATTAATATCTTGAATCCCATAAGTTAGTGTTTCCAAATTTGTAAAGCATATGAAATTGCTAATAATTCCTTGTCATACGTACTATAATTATTTATGAGGTCTTAAGCTTTCTACTTTGGAATGCAATGGGATGATCATTTTGCATTAAAATTGCACCTATGCCCAAGCCACTAGCATTGGTAACTACATGAAAAGGTTGTGCAAAATCAGGCAACTACAAAACAGAAGCATGTGAAAGTGCATGTTTGAGTTTTTCAAAAGATTGTTGTTGTGATAACCCCCATTGAAATTATATTCTCTTTTTCAATAATAAAGTAAGGGGCAATTCTAAATAAGAAAAACTATTCAAATAATGAAGCAGAATATGCAGCACTATGTGCGGCCTTGCATGAATGTGTCCAACATGGTACCAAAAGGTTGATTATCAAAGGAGAATCAATCTTGATAATTAAGCAATTGCAAAATTTTTGGTGTTGCAAAAGCCAAAATTTGTTTGAATGGCTGAAAAGGTTAAGAGTGTTATTGAAACAATTTGATAATACTCAAATATGTCATGTACCAAGGAGCCAAAATAAGGAAGTAGATGCATTAGCAAATGAGCAATTTGATGGTTTCATAGCATCCATGAAGCTGGGAGACGACAATTTTGTAGGTCAAGAAGGATTAAAAGATATCATCGAGTTTCTTGAGACTGGAGAACTTCCCAAGCACCTAAACAAGGTACAAAGGCATGGAGTAGTGAAGAAGGCTCTACAGTACCAACTCATAGGAGATCAACTCTATGAGAAAGGTACCTTATCCTTAGAAGGATCCCCTCATCGGATGAAATAAAGAGCATTCTGGAATCATGTCATGATCATGCATGTGGAGGACACTTCTCACATGAAATAACAATATGGAAAGCACTTCAAGCATGATATACATGGCCAACACTTCAAAAAGATGTTCAATATTAGTGTAAAACATGCAATAAATGTTAGATTACAGGAAATAAGTGGTTTACGTATGAACCAAGGACACCACTAATCTCTTATAGATCGTTGGAGAAATGGGGGATCGATGCAATCGGACCCCTACCAAGGACAAGCTCAAGAAAGGAGTACATCATTGTGGCAGTGGATTACATGAACAGATGGGCAAAAGCTGTCAGTACCAACAGGAAAAAGGCAAAAGATATTAGAAAATTTCGTTTATTGTAGATTTGGAACACCTTTAGAGATAGTGTCTGATCATGGTCCAGGTTTTAGATCAGATGTTTAGAATGATCTATTAAGTAGATTAAACATAAGGCATGGATACTCCGCACCCTATTATCCTCAATGTAATGGTGTTGTTGAAAAGATCAACAGAATTCTTTGTAAAATCATTAGTAACTAGGTAAAGAAGCATCCTAAGGAATGGGACAAGCTTTTCACTATAGCATTATGGGCATATTGCACATCCTACAAGACATCATTACGGTTCACCCCATTTCACTTGGTATATGGACAAGAAGCCTTGCTACCAATAAAAGTAGAAATTCCAATTTTTTGAGTACTACTAAAAGAAAGTGGACAGAGTGATCATGAGGTAATCCAAAAGAGGCTTACAGATCTACAAGAACTGAGTATGAAAAGGGATCTTGCAGTTGAGCATTACATGAATCAAGCAGAGAAAAGGAGGCAGGAATTTGACAAACAACTTAAAGATAAAAGGTTGATAGAAGGATCTCTTGTTCTAAGATATGATAATCATTTTGATAATAGGCATGACACAAAGTTCCAACCACAATGGGAGGGACCGTTTCTAATCAAGACAAAGTTCAAGAATGGAAGCTACCAACTTATGGATCTATCAAGGAAAGTGCAAAAGACCAAGGTCAATGGATGAAGGCTAAAGAAGTACTAGCAAAGGATAGAAGACATTGATGATCGACAAAAGCAATCAAAGGAGAAAGAAATATCAATGGTGGTATAGGAAGACGACACACCCTAGGACATCAACAAACTATTCGAAAGCTAGAGACATGAATGCCTCTAGCCTTAGGGGAGGGCTAAGTATGAGGTCTATATTGTTGATACCTCCTCTAACCATAATATTAATATCTAATATGTTACTTATCTTATTTCCCTATGATATGGATATCTATAAAATAAATATGAAAGATAGAAGTCAAGTGGGACCCACCATTGAAGATATGACTAGCTCTCCTTGAAGTAAAAGAGAAATGATCAATATGGAAGGGAAATATAAAAGAGAGATAGAAAGTCTAGAATATTCAAGTATTTAAACCTTGTCCCACTCTCTTTAGAATGAAACAAAGGTCTTTTCAAAGGCCTCATAGCCCCACCATACCTTTTTGAATTTTCAACAAAGGAGACCTTTTGTTTATGAATATATCTTATATTTTTGGGCCCCAAACTCAAAAGTATCATAAAAAAAGTCAAAATTTGGTGGGGAGGACCAATTCCATGCATTTTGAAGAGAAAATATCATATTTTTGTAATATAACCTCAAAATATCCAAGAAATATGTAAAAACAAGCCAAATATCACACCCTCCTGAGTCTAGAATCTTATGGATGTTTGTAAACATCTCCTATTTCACCACAAATGTAAAATATCTAGAAGATTCACCTCAAAATATCATCCCCAAATATCTCTCCAAAAGGCCTATAAAGGGACCCCTTGGGTTCCCTCCAAAAAGGGCAAGAAGAGTTGTATGCAGGTACAGGCTGTGGGTGTACTAGGCACTCCGAACCTAAGAGAAGGAGCATACCCTATGTCACTATATTGAAAGAGCTATGCAATCTCCTAAATTTTAAGTCCCCATGTCTTTGTAAAGTTTTCTATTTCAATCAAGTTCATTTCTCAAATTCCTCCCATCTCCATTATCCTTAACCTTTTCTTATTCTATCCACTACACCCTCTCTTCTTCTCTCATTTCCTACTCATTCCATCTTCATTCCCTCTTCTCCATCATTCCCAAACCCATTGAGGATTGTGGTACTGCATAACTCCTCTTATCATTGAGAATCTCTTTCTTGTGAGTGTTTAGTGTGTTGGTACTAAGAGGGCAGCATGGACAACCCCTGCCTTAAGATTACTTGTGTAATGTTTATGTGTTGGTACTAAGAGGGTGGCATGGATCATCCCTTCCTTAAGAGTACCTTTGTGTGATTGTCTTTGAGTGTACTAAGAGGGTGGCATGGATCACCCCCACCCCAAGAGTGCCATTGTATTTGTGTGACAAGACAGTGAAGACCACCCTTGCCTTGGAAGTGCCGTTTATGTTCTTTTTATGTGAATGATTTTGGAGGACCCTGGTGTCCCTCATCTTCAATTCCATTCTCTATTTATGAGTTGAGCATTGAGCAAGTGTTAGATGCCATTTCCTTTATGCCCCTCTCAATGTGTGTGTCTCTATGTGTGTATGTATATGTGTGTATGTATACATGTGTGTGTGTATGCATGTGTATGCATGTGTATGTATAGTGTGTGTGTGTTTATATGTGTAATTATGTGTATGTATGTCTATTGTGTGTATGTGTGTGTATGCATGTGTGTATATGTATGCATGTTTGTGTATGTATGCATATGAGTGTATGTGTGTGTGTATGTATACGTGTATGTATGTGTATGTGTGTATATGTATATGTGTGTGTATGTGTATGTGTATGTGTGTATGTGTGTGTGTACATGTGTATGTGCATGAGTATGTATGCATGTTTGTATGTATGTATGCATATGCATGTGTGTGTATGTATGCATGTGAGTGTATTTGTGTGTGTCTATGTTGTATGTATATGTATGTGTGTATGTGTAAGTGTGTGTATGTGTATGTGTGTGACCAATGGGCATATAAGCTAAAACATAAACCTGATGGAACAGTTGACATGTATAAGGATAGGCTTGTTGCAAAAGGTTATGCTCAAGAAATAGCATTGATTTTGATGAAACCTTTGCACCCACATGTCGAATGACTACTATTTGTAGCATTTGTGCACTAGCAGCCCATCATGATTGGAATGTACATTAGTTGGACATTAAAACTACATTTTTGAATGGTGTCTTACATGAAGACGTGTATGTTTTTCAACCCCATGGTTTTGTATAGAAAGGGCACGAAAACAAAATGTGCAAATTCAAAAAGGTATTATATGGTTTGAGGCACCACATGCCTAGTATGAAAAGATTCATGCCTACTTGATTGCACATGGTTTTGAGAGCAGTCCAACTGAGAGCACCTTTTATGTTACATGTGCAAATGATGTGCTTTTGATAATTGTTATCTATGTTGATGACATGCTACTCACAGTGATTTTAAGGCTGATTTCCATGCCTCAATTGCGATGTCATATTTGGGGCATTTGCATCACTATTCGGATTATGCAAGTTGATGTTGGAATAGCTCTGTGTCAAAGAAAATATATTGACACATTATTGCAGCGTTTTGGCCTCAAAGATTACAAATCTTTTACCACTTCTATGGAAAAGAGGTTTATGGTTGAGTCTTCATGATGTTGGAGATGCATTTGATGTTGTTATCCATCAACAAGTTGTTGGATGCTTGATCACTTATGCATAACTATGCTTGACATTCAATTTGTTGTCTCTCAGATGAGCAGGTTTATGCAATTCCCAGGTGTCAAGCATTGGTAGGCAGTTAAGTGCATCTTTCGCTACTTGAGGGGTACTCGACTACTTGGATTGTTTTATCCCAAGGGAAGATCACCTCCGTCAGATTTACATGCTTTTTCTAACTCTGACTGGGCTAGTTGCTATGCCACTCATGTGTCTATTAGTTGTTTTTTATTCATGCTTGGTAGCTCATGCATATCTTGATTGAGCAACAAGCAGCCTACTATGGCCACTTCTAGATGTGAGGCTGAGTATAGGGAAGCTTTCATAGCGACTATTGAGTGTGTGTAGCTCAGATGCCTATTGGCTGATTTGGGTGTTGGTGAGTCTTCTATCACCATCATCTTCACTGACAATCAAAGTGCATTGGAGGTTGTGAGGAACCCTTTGTTCCATGCTTGCACAAAGCACATTGAGGTGCAGTATCATTATGTCAGGGAGAGGTTGTCTATTGGAGAGATCATTTTGCCATATGTGCCCACACAGGATAACATTGAAGATCTTTTCACAAAGGCTCTGCCTCGAGAGAAGTTCTAAGCTTTTTGCAAAGCTTTGGGCTTACTTCCTTTTGTGGATTGATCTCTTTCCACATAGCTTGGCACTTCCTTATACATGAATGCCAGCTCCTTGTCCACTGCATCACTCCTAGGGATGATTTGTCGATTTATTTTGGTAGTCATGTGTGTGAACACACTTAGGACTGCCTGAGCACTTCTTTCCCTCTTTAGAAGTTTTTTTCCCTGGCTTGTATATATGCCTATAACCCTAACAAGTCACTTATCTTTGTACATTCACTTGATAATACATTCAATATTGTGTGTTGTGCTCCAAGCTTCTTGAATTCTTCCTTGTGCTGTTTGCATGCTTCGGTAGGCCTCAAACTCTAACAATATCCAATGGCCACAAACTATATTTAGTAAATTAAAAAATAACTAACAAAAAAACCATGCTTAAATATAATTAAAATATACCAAAACTACCTTTAAACTCATGGAAAAATGTATCCATTCTACTCGCTCGTTAAATGTGAGATTTCCATGCCTCGCAAGCGTAAAGCTGCCACCTCTCTCATTCAGAGATTCCTATATTCCAAGTAATATAAACATCTCATGCTCTACTAGTAAGCTAAAAGCGATTGCAAAGTGGTAGAAACAAAAAGATATTGGGAGAAATTATAAATTGGATATATGATGTGAAATTAACATAAACACTATTCATGAGAGCAGTTTCATCCGATTTTACAAAAAGTTCTAATAGAGCTATGGCGAAATCCATCATCGTGTAGATAGTGATACTCATTCAAACTTCATTCTGTGTTTAAAGTACATTTTCATCCATGAAAAGTCGAGGTACCGAATACACAAATCACATAAATCGTCGTAACGAAAGATTTTGGTTTACATTACTATTGCCTTCAGAGAAATAAAGCCAAATTGCTAATTATTAGAGAGATAGGACAAGGATTTTTTTTTAGTGCTTATATGTTTCAAATAAACATAATTTATTTTATAATATGGAATTTCCTTGCGTTTTTTTGCACATCTAAGACAGCCGATTGAGATATGGCAGGATAATGCCACCACGTGTCTATTTGACCATAGAGTAGATTTCTATAACACTTTGTAAACCAAACTTTTTAGCCATAGAGGAAATTCAAACACATATATTTCTAAGAGCGCACCAAGATAATATGATTCTTGAACTAAAACGGAGCATCACTTCGAGCTATATGCAATTCACCAAGACTGACAATAAAACCTTGGGGCATATATAAAAACATGTGAAGAAGCAAGTGTTTATTATCGAACAAACTGGCTCGCCATAGTAAGATACCTATAAACCAGCATTTAGATCTCACCTGTATATTGGTGTGTGTGGGACTGAAAAGGTAAATGTCCTTTTTTTTTAATAGAGGTTCAACAGGCACCTACTTCCCCAAGCTTTAACTTTGAAAGTACAATTATACAAGTGAATGGGCATAGTACCTACGGGGCCTCCCATATCCCTCAAAGTAGGGGTTAGATAAGGTAACTTGGATAACAAATGGTTTAAACTGGCCAAAGCCTTACATGTTTAGCTCCGGGATTGAACTCTGGAACTCTGCCTCAAGAGACCAAAGCCAAACCACTCGAACTACGGGATGTGGATTGAGAAATAAATGTTGCTAAATCACAAAGCTCCTATAGATACTTCTACTCGTACCCACCCACCCACCCAAGGCTTTCTCCAAGGCTTATGACTAAGGTGGTGAACAAGGCATAGAACTTGGCATACCTTGTCATCCGAGTCACCGAAGTCACCATTGGCACCATTGGCTATGTGCGAGAGAGGACCTCAATGATCAAGGAAGACAGAGGTTCTCGGTACGTCCCGGAGGTCACCCATCCCAGTACTATTCCCCCTAGAGCTCGCTTAATCGTGGAAATATCTTGCCACTAAGATACACCCTTGTGGTGCTTGAAGAAGGGGAAAGACTAAGGTTGGCATTATCTTTAACAAGTTTTGGGTCCTCAAAGCTTCATTCTTTGTTTCCAAAGCCTATTTTTGAAGCATTTTTGGGGTGTTTTTGGAGCCATTTTGGAGTACTTTCATGGATAGTTCTCTTCACATAGGTCCAAAGAACATCAAGAAGAGTTTCTTTGTATTTCTTCAACAATGAATGTTCACCTTTTGGGGCTGTGTTTTCAGCCACACTAGCTAATCTATAGGTTTCTTGAAAGGTTTTAGCTATGGTGGGGGAAGCACCACAAGTCTATGCAGGTTTTTGAGCCTCAAGAATAGAGTTGATAGAGACTTGCAGATGTTGTTGTTGTTGGCGAGTTTTTGAGTAGTGAATTCAGCATTTGAGTGCCATTTTACTGCATATATTGAGCACATACACACTATGTATGCTTCTGTGGATATCGCTTATGTACGTCCATGCAGTCATTGATATAGTGGTTGTGTTTTTGCATAAAGCCTTTTATGTTTGATAAAAAGGGTCGTGGTGAGGTTTCCTTAGGTGCTCGATAAGCCTAGTTGGCTTCTTTTAGGTAATTGATTATATGCAGTGGAATCAATGATTAACTATGCAAGTAAACATGTCAGTACTTGCAGTTTTATGAGATTTTGACACTAGCCATATGCTTATTTTGCAAAGGATACTCTGGCAAAATTTTTCTAGATTTTTGGTTTTGTCAACTATACAATGGTCGATTTACTCCTTGATACAGTTATTAGTGTGAGCACATTTATCCTCACATACTCCTTTTGGTTGGTCATTACTATTCATTACTTCATTTTTCTAGGAGGACTGCTGAATTCTCTCTGAGAATCTGACACTTGGTCATCCTTCTTTGAGGCTTAGTGGGGTTCGAACTCTTCTAGCTCCATTATCATTCTATTTAGTTCTCTACCATCATGGCATCAGGGTCCAATGCCAGCAAGGAGGAGCTATAACTTGCAGGGTAAAGACCATTCTGAGATCTGAAAATTTGATGGCACAAACTTTGCTCTATGGAAGAATCAGATTGAAGATGTGCTGATTCAGAGGAGGCAATGTAAGCTAGTAAATGCAATCTCAAAGAAGCTTGATGGCATGGATGAAGATGATTGGGATGAGCTAGATGAAATGGCTAGGTCTACCATTTGATTGCAGCTGACAGATGATGTTTACTTTAGAGTATTAGAATGTGAAAGTGCAGAGGAGCTTTGGACAAAGTTATGCAATACATATGAAAAAGAGACATCATCAAATAAAGTATATATGATGAGAAAGTTATATGGCCTTTGCATGAAGGACACAGATAGTGTAGCTGCTCATCTAAATGAGTTTAATGCTATATTCTCCCAGTTACAGGCTCAGAAAATGGATATGGATAATGAAATGAAAGTAGTCTTGCTGTTATGCACCTTTCCATCATCATGGGATACGTTTTGCATAGCTATTAGCAATAGTGCACCTGGAGGTAAGCTTGTCTATGATGACATAATTGGAGCACTCTTGAGTGAGGAGATTCATAGAAAATCTATGGTTGCACTCATAGTGGATATGCATATAATGTTCATGATTCTTACCAAGGAAAGAATCAACAACATGGGAAGAGCAAGAACAAAGAAAAGAATGGTCAGCGGAATAAGAGTAGAATTAAATCAAGGAAGAGGGATATCGAATGCCATTATTGTCATAAGAAAGGACACATGAAGAAAGGCTGTTATGCATTAAAGAATTCTAAAGGTAAATGACAGAATGTTGATGGGCATGTTAAATAGCTACATGCAACATCTACTTCGATAATGAAGATTGAAGAAATTAATGCTATTTTTGATGATGATGTGTTGACACTTGATAGTACTATGCCAATTGAGGCTCTTATGGCTGATTCTCTTTCCCATACGTGGCTATTAGATTCTGGTGCTTCTTTCCATGTGACACCACATAGAGAATGGCTCTCTAATTATGCAACAAAGTCTCTTGGTACCATGAGACTTGGTGACTCTTACTGACATTGTGGGGATTGGAGATGTGGTTGTGCAATTCATTGATGGTTCAAAATGTACTATGCATAATGTATGCCATGCACCTCAGTTGTCATGCAATTTGATGTCAGTTGGTCAACTTGATGACCTTGGTTACAAGGTGATCTTCTATGCTCAATCCTTTCATTATCAAAGGCAATATGGTTATTGCAAAAGGAATCAAAGTTGGCTCACTTTATCCTTTATTCGTATCACAGAAAGAACACTTGTTAGCTGTTACTGAACAACCCATGGCTTGTTGTTGACATGACAATTTGGGCCATATATAATGTAGTGGAATGGAAAATCTTTCTTGTTCTGGCTACTTACACATGTTATCTTTCTCTGATTTTTCATTTTGTGAGCATTTTCAATATGGAAAGCAAACTAGGAATGTGCACAAAATGCACATTGACTCTTCAATTTAAACTTTACATCTCGTTCATATAGATGTGTGTGGTCCTATGCCCACAAGGTTAGTAAGGGGTTCTCTTATTTTGTCACTTTCATAGATGAAGCTACTAGAAAAGTTTGGGTATATCCTATCAAAGAAAAGGATGAGGTACTCCCTACTTTTAGAAAATGGCTTGCTTCAGTTGAGATTAAAGAAGGAACTAACTTAAGGCTTTACATTCAGATAATGGGGGTGAGTATACCTCACATGAAATCAGCCTTTTCTGTCAGTCTAAAGGAATTTGTAGAGAGTTTACAACTCCTCATACCCCAGTACAAAATGGTGTAGCTGAAAGGATGAATAGAACTATTCAGGATAGGGTAGTTTTTATGTTGCATCATGCAAACGTTTCACAAGGCTTTTGGGTAGAAGCAGTATTGACTACAATTCACGTGATTAACCTTTCACCTATGATTGCCAAGGATCTAAAAGCGGCACAAGAGTTACAGACAAGGAAGCCACCATATTATGATCATCTTTGAGTTTTTGGGTGTGAAGCATATGTTCATATACCCAAGAATCTTAGACAAAAGTTGGACCATAAGTCAATGAAATGTATTTTTCTTGGATATGGTCAAGAAGGACATTTGGATATCAATTATGGGATCCTGAAACATCAGATCAATAATCAGAAGTAGTGATGTCATTTTCAATGAGTCTAAAATGCACAAACGACCCATTAAGGAGGTTGAAGTGAGAAGAGTGGAGTTTGAGGATACTAGTCCTCTAGCTAGCATGCATAAAAATGTTGAACAGAAGGATGTTCAAGAGAATGTTCAATCAGATCAATCTGCAAATGTTCTTGTTCAGCAACCATTGAGACGCTCTACATGTGTCTTACATCCACCTGATAGATTTGTTCTAGGTTTGGATTTTGTTATGCTAACAAACGCTGGTGAGCCTTCTTGCTATAAAGAGGCTATGCAAACAACAGATCATGTCAAGTGGGAGCATGCCATGAAGAGCGAGATGGATTCTATTCATAGATAGTACTTGGGAATTAGTACCTTTGCCAAAAGATAGGAAAGCTTTACCATGTAAATGGATATATAAGCTGAAATTCACATCAAATAGTGCCTCTCCAAAGTATAAAGCATGACTTGTTGCAAAGGGTTTTAAGCAACAACATGGCATTGATTTCAAGGAAATCTTCTCTCCAATGGTCAAGATGACTACCTTGTGCATGTTGCTTGGATTCGTTGCAATGGAGGACTTAGAGCTAGTCCAAATGGATGTGGAAACTACTTTCTTGCATGGAGATCTTACAGATGAGATCTATATGGAACAACAGAGGGTTATGTAGTTCTTGGCAAAGAAAGTCTAGTTTCTAAGCTCAAGAAGAGCTTATATGGACTTAAACATTCCCCTATACAATGGTACTAGGAGTTTGATGCTTTTATGAAGTCTCAAGGCTATTCTCGAAGCAATGAGGATCATTGTCTCTACACAAAGAGATTCTCAGACGGCAACTTGATATGCTTGATACTTTATGTCGATGATATGTTGATTGTTGGGAAGTCCTCCTATGACTTGTCAATTCTCAAAAAGAAGCTGAGCCAAACATTTGATATGAAGTATTTGGGGGATGCCAAACATATTCTTGGCATGTGCATTACTCATGATAGGAGTAAAAGATGCACATATCTATCTCAAAGTGAGTACACATCCAAAGTACTTCACAGGTTCAATATGTAGGGTGGAAAGGTATTGAGTACACCTTTACCCACATATGTGAAATTGACCATAGGATAAGTGGTTCCGCCCTGTTTATTATGCTAGTCGACAATTAGCTGCTACTGAACAAAATTATTCCATCACTGAGTGCGAATGCCTGGGTTTGGTTTATTCGGTGAAGAAATTCTGGCATTATTTACTGGGACGGCCATTTACCTTTCATGTGGACCATGCAGCTTTGGTTTATCTTGTCCGCTAGCAACATTTAGGGGGCCGATTAGCCAGATGGGCGCTATTGCTGCAAGAGTTTGATTATGAGGTTGTGCATCGTCCGGGGTCAGCACATGCACTCGCTCATTTCTTATCTCGGCTTGATTCCGGTGAACTTCCTGGTGGAATTAACGATTCTACCCCTACTATCTACGTGACTGATTCGATCCAGGATGACTGTCCGGAGCTCCCGATGGCACCTTTGTATTATGATACTCTTATGATCTTTCTCACGGGTGGAAGCTCCCCGACTCATACTTCTACTTCTGCCCGTCGTAAACTGGCGATGTATGGTCGATGGTTTCGGATCATTGTAGGATAGCTGTATTACATGGATCCATCTGGCGCACTCTTCCTTTGTATCCCTCCCCATGAAGTTCCTTCGGTTATTGACATGGCCCATTCTACTCCTTTCAGTGGTCATTTTTCGGTTGATCTTATTTACCAGAAAATTCTACACAGTGGCTTATGGTGGCCCACTATGCAGCGTGATATTGCTGCTTATGTCAAAGAGTGTGATGCTTGCCAACGATTGGGATAGCCTTTACAACGGCATCATTTTCCACTATAGCTTGTCTCTCCCCTTGAACCTTTTTCAAAAGTGGGGCTTGGATTTCATTGGTCCCATTACACCCCCTGCTACGATTACTAATCATCGGTATATACTTACCTGTACGGATGATGCTACTTGGTGGGCTGAAGCTTGGGCTTTACGGTCTGCAATTGCATCAGTGGTGATCAAATGTTTGATGACTGATGTTTTCCCTCGTTTCGATCTTCCCTTAGAGATTGTTTCTAATCAAGGCACACATTTTGTTAATTCTTGAATGCAAGCGCTTACCCGAACCCTAAAGATTGTTCATAAGTTTAGCTCCCCATATTATCCTTGCGCCAATGGCCTTGCTGAAAGTACCAATAAAACCCTTCTTACAATGCTCAGGAAACTAGTTCTGGAATGTCTGGCGTGTTGGGACCAGTTCCTTCCTTCGGTCCTATGGGCTTACCGTACTACTTACAAAGTGGAGGCCATTGCACCCATGGAGTTGGTGGTACCTAGCCTACGGGTGGCACTGGATCATAAGCTATTACCGGAAGAGTCCTTTCCTTTTCGATTGGATGTGTTGCAGTCTTTGGACGAACAACACCTGGAAAGTTTTCTGATGCTGCAAGAAGTGCAACTACGACAAGCTAAGACACATGATCGATTTCTTCGCACTCCCGTTTTTACCAAAGGACAATTATTTCTTTTCTATAATGCTAAGTCTAATCGTTCCGCGGGCAAGTTCAAACTTCGATGGTTTGGTCTTACCATATTGCGGATCAGGTCGGACCCGCTACTTTTCCATTATCCACTTTAACTGGTACTCTTCCTCCTAAATCCATAAATGGGTCAAAACTTCATCTGTATTCTTCCATGCTTTCCTCACCTTAATTAGGTATTGGTATTTTTATTATTCGTCCGGTTTCTGCCGCTGTTGTTGTCTGATTTCTCTTTCCATTACGCACATTTCAGTTGATCGATGGTTCTTAAAATTCCCATTTTATTACCTAACCATCATTAGTCGCTGCACTCTACGTCTGGGATTTTGTTAATCTGTGCATGTCATCATTATGCATGCATGTTTGCAACAACTAGTGATGATTGTGTTTTCTACCCATGCTTCCATTCGATTTTTTACTTAATCACGTTCTTCTCCCTCTTTCCCGCTATTGTGTTTTTGCACTCTGTGTGTTCTTTACTGTCTTTTGCATTCGTGTTCTGTTGCTCGCCATGGAAGCTTTAGCAAATATCACTACTTTTCGTGCTGGCCTCACTCTTGAATTGAGTGAGTTTTTGCGCACATGCGGGCTTTTAGCATTCGTCGAATTGCCATGGCATTTGGTCGAATGCCACCCATTCTTTGCTCAGATCATCTCTGCTATAGCCGACACTCCTTCGACAAAAACTTGTTGGCCAATAACCTGTCTCAACCCACGCATTGTAGTGACCTTGGATACCATAGCCGAGGGATTCCATCTCCCTCAAGAAGGTAGTGTCGACGTGCCTCTCCTGCCGATGATGACCATGAAGCAACTCTTCCTGCGTTAGTCCTCTAATGAATTTGCTATTCTTTGTCACCCTGAACCGGAGTGCTTAGCCCTACAATTCTTGGTGGTTGCACTCAACCTCTAAAAACGCACTTACGGTATTTCTCGATCATTTTATTCCATGATCAATGTTGCTACACGTGAAGTGGTCAATTGGGCCTTATTTTTCTTCCGACGTATTCAAGGGGAATGTCAAGCAGTCTCCCGATAGATTACGAAGGGCGACATCCCTTGAACGAGACTCCCTCATATGATGTCCTTCCTTCTTCCGACAATTCAACATGCGTAGCCTCCTCCAATGGATGCTCTTCTATTTCACAAAGAATCTGTGCAGGCGATGGAGGTTGAAGACAACGATGACCTCCTATAGTTTTTTCGGGGGAAGCGTCGCAAACTGAGCCCCTCACAGAGTCAAGGTTAGCCTTCCTTAATTGTCCAATTGCAAGATACCACCTCTTCTGCACCTATCCTCTCTCCTCCACCATCTCCTAAGGATCAAGCCGCTCTAGACACTGTAATGGAAAATGTTCATCCCGATGATACGATCGTTCACCCACAAACCCACTCTCATGAGCCAGCGCCCGACACCATCACGAAGGTTGTGCAACTCGCAGAGTAAGCGCAAACCGAGGAAGTGCTGGTGCAATCAGATGTACAGCCTGTTATGGTAACAATCCTTGTCCTTCCGTCTACCCAAAAATACACCTCCCTCTCTTTCTCCGTCCAAAGTGCCTTTGTCGCCTAGCCCTCCTCCTTCGTTGCAACATTCGGTAGCCCTTTGCCATTCCCAACCCATCCCTTCCTCTCCCTATTACTCTCCCTGTTCTTCTTCTACCACCATTTTGGCTAATCCCTCTAGACCCATCTCGACCTCCATCATCCCTGACTCCTTGGCTCAATTAGCCCAAATCGGGAATTACCTTATCCACCTCTCCAAGCATCTCCCTCACCACGTACAAGTTTCCCATTAGTCCCTGCGTACAGAGTATCAGTCCAAGGTCGATTTACTTGAAGCTGATATGGCACCCCTCCAGGAAGAAGTCTTAGCAGGAAAGGTAGATGCAAGCCTATTGCAGGAGCAGCTCTAGACCTTACAAGGACAGCTGACAGAGAAGGATGCCATCATCGTAGCTCACGATGATGAGATGAGTCAACTTAAACAAACAGTCAGTGATAAGGAGGATGCTCTGCAAGCTTTGGGTAATCTTTTAGATACAACACAAAGTCAATTCATTATGGTAGAGCTGAATTATCAAGTGCTCGCCGAGAAAGCCTTACAAGCCGAAGTGGAGCTGAAGAAAGTCTCTGAAGAACTCTTCCAGAAAAGCCGGTCATTGGAAGAGGAAATAGGTCGGACCCTCAAACTTAAGAAGGATGTCGAAGCTACCCAGAAGGAAAGGCAAGACTTCTTTAAAACCATGTAGTTTCAATCCCAAGAGCTAGGATGTCGAGAGAAACAACTCGGTATCCAGCAGGAGCGCCTATCGTGTATCGATGCAGAGATTGCATAAATGAAATTACGCCGAGATGCTACACTGGCAAACGACTTCTACATCCAAGAATTTTTGCAGAATCAAGCTAAATTTTTGCTATCTCAAGTTATCGCTTCAAGCTCTGTGCGGACCGATGCACACCTTGTCAAACCGCAGATTTTGCAAGAGATGTTAGACTCCTTAAAATAGAAAATCTCTTGCACCTTTAAATTAGCTAGAACCATGTACATACAAGGAATCATTGATGATTCTTAATCTTGTAATTTTCCCTGCTAGGTTCGAGTCCACCGTGCATGCCAGTGTGAGGCCGCCAGAATATTATCTAGAAGATTAATTATAATTAGGAAAAGGCGCGCACTGGAAGGGTGTTGCACAAAACGTTGTAACGCCTTTCTGATTAATCGAGCAGTGAGTGGAAGAGAACAATAGATGCATCGCCGGACGGTTCTGTCTGGGCGATCGACTGGAGCTGATTCTATCACGAGTTTATCCAATTGTAGTGTCATCTGTATTGTTAAGGTTCAGTATTGAAGTAAACAAGGTATTGCGTTAACATCTTATTTCATTATGGGTGAAGTGCGAGTATGACAATAATATTAACTGAACAATATAAGTTCTATGCCTGTGGTTATGGTAATTGTTAGAAGTTGTTATGCGTTGGAAAGTGGTAGTTGAATATGTTGTAATTGTCAAAAGATAATGAAGTGACTTGGGAAAATACATAAAGGGCCTCTGTATTACAGACCCCTGACCATCCCAAGAACCCACATATAGATTGGTTAACAATTTAGATTAACCATAAGATTAACATCACATAAGCTTCCTTGGGAGGAACGCTCATTGTTTCACTTGCCTTGTCCTTACCCTAGGAGCTGTTTTCTAATTGTCCATCAAAATGCAATTGAGTCTTAGTTGAACTAGAGCAATTGAAGAGGCAACTAGCCTCAAACATGGTTTGAGCCAATTCTACCATCTTAGCACAAAGCTTGGTTTGTTCCATCTGTA
This sequence comes from Ceratopteris richardii, assembly GCA_020310875.1. Classification (NCBI taxonomy): domain Eukaryota; kingdom Viridiplantae; phylum Streptophyta; class Polypodiopsida; order Polypodiales; family Pteridaceae; genus Ceratopteris; species Ceratopteris richardii. The sequence continues at coordinate 23,609 of MU261816.1, read as the reverse complement.
GATCAGCCCTGTGGTAACACTTTTCATGATCTATTATGTTTGGCCCTTCTTGGATTCTGGCCTAATATGCTTTATGCATCATGTCTAGGTCTTTGGGAGTGGGATTTGCTAGGAATGATTCTACTCTAGGTGGTGGTGAGATTACATGAGGTGGATTAGAAGGTGGTGGATTAGAAGGTGGTGGATTATGAGGTGATGGGTGAGAGTGCATTTGAGATGTGAGTTCAATTATTTTGGCTTTTGTTTCTCTTAGGCTTTCCTCAAGCTCTCTCATCTTCTTTGACCATTGTCTCTTCATTCTTTCATGGCTTTCCCTCCAAGCTCTTGTCCTTTTCTTGGTTAGGCTCTAGGTCTCACTAACCTCAGAACTCTTTTCTTGGCCTAAGCCTCAATTTTTTTGTAATGCTTGAGCTCTTGTGACTACTTGCACTAGGGCAGTGGAAGTCACACTTCCAATAGAATCAACTACTAACCCAATGACATTAATAGGGGTGATCTTCGGCCTTGTCCTTACCCTGGGAGGTGGCTTCCTTTATAGATTTTGCAATTAAACTCTCCAATCTTTCTAATAGTCCATCAAAATGCAAAAGAGTCTTAGTTGAACTAGAGAAATTGAGGAGGCAACTGGGCTCAAACATGGTTTGAGCCAATTCTACCATCTTAGCACAAATCTTGTTTCATTCCATCTCTAGATCAGCTATGGGGTAACACTTTTCATGATCTATCACATTTGGCCCTTCTTGGGCTCTGGCCTGATATGCTTTAAGCATCATGTCTAAGTCTTCGAGAGTGGGATTTGCTAGGACTGATCCTACTCTAGGTGGTGGTGAGATTACATGAGGTGGATTAGAGGGTGGTGGATTAGGAGGTGATGGTGAGAGTGCATTTGAGATGTGAGTTCAATTATTTTGGCCTTTGTTTCTCTTAGGCTTTCCTCAAGCTCGCTCATCTTCTTTGACCATTTTCTTTTCATTCTTTTATGGCTTTCCCTCCAAGCTCTTGTCCTTGTCTTGGGTAGGCTCTCGGTCTCACTAACCTCAAAACTCTTTTCTTGGCCTAAGCCTTAGGGCTGCATAGGTACAAGTATAGGACAATCACGAATGAATTCTTCTCCTTGGCATTTGTAGCATGGTCCTCTAAGAGTTGGGGGTGTTATCTGTCTAGATTGGGACCTAGAATTAGGATTTGCATACATTACCTTAGAATATTCTGGCTCCCAACTAGATTCGCTAGGGTCCTCGTAAGAGTAAGTCTCATTATGATCTAGTGAGTGCATATAGTAGGATGGTGGACTATCCATTTGAGCCAAGTCAAAACTGTGATTATTCAAGTCACTTTTTGAGATCAAAGGTGATGCTAGCACTAAGGCTCCATTCTTTTGAAACTACATACTTCACTGGGATCACATTGGTTGGAGCTGGAGGTTGTTGAACTAAAACTAGTTGAGGCCTTTGTTGAGCTTGATATGGTGGTTGGTAGGGTTTTTGGGGCCTAACATACTATTGTGGTGGGTATTGATTCTAGTATCTCCCTTATTGTGAATATGGATGTGGATAATTCTGCCTAACCACTTGCTTATTATATGGGCAATCTTTGCACCTTATTGTGGATATGGCTGTGGATAATTCTTCTAACCACTTGCTTATTATATGGGCAATCTTGTGCGGTGTGGTTAGTACACCTCCTTTCTATGGTGCAATATTGGTTGTTAGGGTTCACTTGGGGTTGAGCCATGATTGTGCATACATTAGCCATATGATCTCCTCCACATGTATAACATCGTTTCATTGGGGAAAATGTAGGTGTTTGTTTGCTAGAGACTCCATACTTCTAAGCTACCTTTTTTGCGAGTTCCTCTATAGATGTAGCTCGTTTGGAAGTGAGGCTAGTAGAGCTATCTGAATGTTTATGGATTTTTGAAAGCTTTAATTCCTCCCCTAGATTATCATCAATATCTATGCACATGCGTACACATTGTTCTATGGATCTAGGGTCCTTCAAGTACACATATGATCTCAATTTGGTACTTAACAAACCATCTAGGAATAAAGCCACTTGTTTGGCAGGTGTGGGTAACTCTGGAATTGGGCATCTCTCTATTGTCTAAATCTTCTTCGTGCAAGTCTAGCTGTTTCTTGAGGTTTTTGTTTAAAGCTATGGATCAGTGAGGAAGTGTTGTGCCTTATGCCACTCTTAGAGAATTCAATAATGAATGCTTCTAGCAACTAGTCTATATTCCTGAAGTGACCTTGATGTAGTCGTTGAAACCACCTTAAGGCAATTTTTTTGAGAGTTAGACCAAAGGCATTGTATTGAGTGAACAGGTCCTCGACTTGTTCAGCTCTCAAAACTTGTCTAAACTTTGTTACATGATTGTAAGGATCTCTAGTGCCATCGAAGTAATTCTTCATGGATTTGATCAATTGGATAGGCCTCAAGATTCTAGGATGTTCTCTAGGCCTAGGCAAGGGAAACTCATCCATGCCTCTTTGATGTCTAGGATTCCTGTGTCTTTCCTGATCAGTTCTTTTTGTATCTAGTCTTGACTACTCTCTCTCCAATGGGTTTGCAATGCTCACTTAAGGTCTCTCTCTAATGCTTTCTCTCTAGGATTCATGAGTCTTAGATGATCTTGCTCCTTGGTGGCCATGGGAAACATTAGACCTTCGTGGAGGGAAAATCAATTCGCCCTTCCAAGAGTATGCATGCTTACCATGCTCTGTTACCAAGAACATTCTCTCCGATGTGTTATCTAGATACACAACTTGGCATGGTAGTTTTGGATCCTTGAACTCGTAAATAGTGACACCACCTATTTCACTAAGTTGATCTGGCTTGAACCTCCAAAAGGCTTCCTTCGCATCTCTATTCAAGAAGAGTACAATGCTTTTGTTGTCTTGGGGGACCTACTCTAGAGTAATCACTCTTGTCAAGATAGACTTGCCTCAAGGAGTCTTGGGTTCTTGTCCTAGGTCTCCTTCTTCTAGTTCTACTAGCTCATTCTCGTGAATGACATTTCAAAAATCTTCCATCCTATCTAGTAAGCTGGTAACCACATACATGGTTCCTTGCTTATCAATATACGAATCCTCTATGAATTTAACCACTGGGTGTTCAAGTCCGAAGGGTTGATCGGGATTTTTGAGTTGGACAACTCATTGCTACAGACCATCCTCATAGATGGGTGCACCTAATCGATTGGTCCTAATATACTCCAATTGCATCTTATAGGGACCTTCTGGTGTCTGCAAATAGGTTGTGCTTGCACTACCTATCGATTGTTCCATGTTAAAGGACATCTTTGAATCACTCGATCTTGAACTGAGTATATAGGGATAATCGCTAAGCTGTTGGGCCAAGAGCTAGCTGTATGTTTGAAACTAGCCTCAGAGGATCTAATACTTTGTTGATCTCTCCCTAGGTGTCTATCTGATCTAAGGTTCAGATGCCCTACTGATTAGCCTAATGACCCTCATACAACCATGTTGCTGATTCCTTGATAACAATCACTTGTTCCTTTTAATTTCTTTAGGATGTATTTCCTTGTCTTTGAATATGCATCATCAAGAGCACTTAATTTTGTCGTACTTGATGTTCTTCATCCAATTACATTAAGTTCTTTTCCCTTAAGTTGTCCCTTAACTATAATTAGCCTATTCTTGAACTTGAGAATTTAAAGGCTCTTAGAACTTGAGTGTTCCTATCGTGCCCCTAATCAATCACCACTAATCGCACTTAGCCTATGCTAAGAATTGATTGAGGGGATTGAGAGAACTTTGCTTCTCCTTGCTGCACTCGTCTGCCCATGACGCACATTCTTAAGCTCGCACACACTAGCACCTTGCTTTGCTTTCTCCAAGAGCTCTTAATGACCCTATAAAAGTTCAAAACTTTAGCTTAAGCATTTAACTTCAATTGACAGACAATTTGATTCAAACACTATTTAAAGACCCCTTTTTCCCGTTTGTATTGATGAAAAATTATCTAGACTTCCCTAGCTTTCCTAATCCCACCTATGGGTCAACTTAAAATTACCCAATCTAAAAATCAACACTCAAAAAAATAGATTTCATATGAAAAAGTTATTGTCGGTTTAGGGTTCTAGGGGTTAAAATAGGCAAACAAGACCTCTCAGGATATTAGTGCATTTTTCTAAGGCCTTAGTAGTTATATAAGTAAAAGACCTTAATAATTTCCAAATTTTAGCCCAAATTTTCCAAAAATTTAACACCTTAAGTTTTGTTGAAAATGTATGTCTATCGCGATAGACGGGTGTCTGTAGTGATAGATGGTCTCTATCATGCATGGCTATCTGTCGTGATAGATGGGTTTCTATCACGATAGATGGTGTCTATCATCTATCATGGGCTCTGTCTATCACAATAGATAGGTGTCTATTGTGATAGACAGATGTCTATCGTGATAGACTGGTGTCTATCATGATAGACAGTGTCTATCGTACGTCGTGGGTCTATCTGTCATGATAGACAGTGTCTATCGTCTATCGTGGTCTCTATCTGTTGCAATAGATGGGTGTTCGCCATGATAGACAATGTCTATCATCCATCATGGTCTGTCTATCGTGATAGACAGTGTCTATCATCTACCATGGTCTCTATCTATCGTGGTAGATGGTGTCTATCATCTATCATGGTCTCTGTCTGTTGTGATAGATGGGTTTCTATCGTGGATTTGGTCTATCACGATAGACCAAAAAAATGCAAATCTTTTTAATCTTTCTATTGATTTGGAGTGCTCTAATGGTGTGGTTTATCGTGCCATGCATGAAAACAAGAAATACCAACTTTCTCTGTTTGTCATGATAGAAAGAGGTCATCTTCTCGAAACTTATGTAGAGGTCTATCATACCTGTGCAAGCTGCTGGAGATGATGATACAACCAGATTCTGCAAGAAATGCTAAAAAGCACACAAAATAGAATGCACACAAGCTCTCTCTTGCTCTCTCTCCCTCTCTGACAAGTGAAATGTGTCTGTGGAGATGTGAGGGCTAGTATGATGACCATGAGCAAGTGAAGGCACAAGTGTGTGAGTGAGAAGCACACTAGCATGCACACACATATACACACATGTGCACACGAGGCAAGAACAAAGAGAGGAGCAATGGAGTGCTTTATATTACTCAAGAAATCTCTTACAAAAGCTCAAATCTCTAACAATCTAACCCCAAAAATGAGCTCTCTACTCTCTAACAAGCTAACCCCAAAAATGAGCTCTCGATCTCTTTTTATAGTTTTTTACTAGCTTTTGGCCCTGTCTAGACCTAGTGTTCGGCCTAGTTAAAAATTAGGTTCAAGGGCTTATTTGAGGGCTCAAACAGAGTCTAAAAATTATGAACTGTGTGTCCTCGACATCGGCCAAGTGTGAGTGATATCTCAAGAATCCAGTGTCAATGAAACCTGACTTCAAAAAAAATGTTGTGATACTTGGACTTCTAGCTTCCCAAATTAACATTTGAAGTGATGGGTGTATTCTTTATGCTATCATTTACCCCATATGTATTTGGATGCAAAAAAATATGATTTATAGCCCCAAAATGACCCTCACAATGCTCGGATGGTGTTATTTCTCCTTGCATGGTGTTTTTTGGAAAGACAAAGTTTATAATCCTGAAGTGATTGACCTATGTCTCAATTCTTGGCCCAAATGATAGTCTACACAACAAGGTACAAGTTTTTGAATGTCCACAACACATGCTTCTCTCTCTCTCTATCTCTCTCTTTATCTCTCTCTCTCTCTCTCTCTCTCTCTCTCTCTCTCTCTCTCTCTCTCTCTATATATATATATATATATATATATATATATATATATATATATATATATATATATATATATATATATATATATATATATATATATATATATATATATATATATATATATATATATATATATATATATATATATATATATATATATATATATCTCCCCCCCCCCAAAGCTTTCTACTCACAAATCATCTAGCACTAGTTGAGGTCTAGGTTGTGCCTTATATTCTGGCTGGTAATTTTGTGATGGCTTATAGTAAGGCTAGTGTTGGTACTGATTTTGATATCTACGTGGTTAATGGTAAGGTTGTTGGTAGTTTTGCATTACTTCCTCTTTGTTGTAGGGGCAATTTTGGGCCACGTGGTTTGTGTGTTTCCTTTCTATTGTGCAATATTGGGCATTTAAGTTCCCTAAGCTCGAGCTTGCATTGGACATACGTTGGCCATGTGATCACCTCCACACATGTAGCAATGCTTCATTGTGATCACTCTTTGTACTTGTTTGAACTCCTAACTTTCAAGCCACTTTCTCTGCCAGTTCATCTATGGATGCCGTGGGTCTGGATGTAATACTAGTGGAACACTCTAAATCCTTATAAAGTTTAAAGAGTTCTAGTTCCTCTTCCAAGTTATCCTTGATATCAATACACATTCTTAAGCATTGTTCTAGGGTGAGAGGCTCCTTCAAGTAGATGTATGACCTTAACTTTCTACTTAGTAGACCATCTAAGAACAAGGAAATCTATTTAGCTTGAGTAGGTAGCTCTATGATAGGGCATCTCTTAATGCACTACCTAATCCTACATCTTACTAACTTGACTATTTCCTGTGGTGTTTGTTCAAAGCTATGAATCAAAGAGGAAGGGTTGTGCCTGATTCTTCTCTTAGAGAATTTTGCAATGAAAGTATCTAGCAATTGTGTGATATTCCTAAATTGATATTGATGCAAGGGTTGAAACCATGCTAGGGCTGCATTCTTTAAGGCTACCACAAAAGATAAATAGATCCTCAAATTGTTCTACTCTCAACACTTGCTTAAATTGGGCTACATGATCATACAAATCTCCTCTGCCATCAGAATAATTCTTCATGGCTTTCACTACTTGAGTGTGTCTCAAGATTCTAGGATGCTCTCTTGTTCTAGGAAGAGGAAAGTCATCCATACCTCTTTGGTTGCTATTTCCTCTTATTCTCTCTTGTTTCATTCTATCTATTTCTAGCCTTGATTTTTCTCTTCCTATAGTATGCGCAAAACTCACTTCAGTTCATTCCTTGGATCTCTGTTTCTACACTCTTAGGATATGAGAAGATCTTGCTCCATTCTAACTATGAGGGGTAGTACGCTTGTGTGAGGGGAAAATATTTTCACCCTTACAAGTGTGTACATGTCTTCTATGCTCTATGACAACATACATTCTCTCAAAAGTTTTGTCCAAAAATATGACCTTTCTTGGAACATCAATGTCTTTGAAGTTGTATATGATGAACCCATCTACATCATTAGTTTTATCTGGTTTGAATCTCCAAAATGCATCCTCAATTTCTTTGTTAATGAAGAGTCCTATGCTTGTGTTGTCTTGAGGGGTTCATTGCAATGTGATGATCCTTGTCATGGTTGATTTACCTCTATGAGTTCTTGGTTCCCTCCCTTTGTTCTTGTGTTTAAGATCTCCTACTTTAGACTTAGGTATGACCAATCCATATTCATATGTTCTATTAGGCAAGTTGATTACCACATACATGGTAAGTTACTTTAGACTTAGGTATGACCAATCCATATTCATATGTTCTATTAGGCAAGGTGATTACCTTATTTATCTATGTATTATCCTTCTTTGAATCTGACCACGGGGTGATCGATTTCAAAGGATTGCTCTATATTTATAAGTTGTATCATTGATCTTCTTAAACCATCCTCATAGATGCGAGCACCTAAACCGTTGGTTTGAATGTATTCAAGCTGAATCGCAGAGGGCCCTTCTGGGGTCTCTAGGTATGTCAACCTTGAACTACCTGTAGGACTTTCCGTGCTAAAGGACATCTTCGACTCACTAGTTTTTGAGCTTACTATGTAGGGATAATCACTCATTGTTGATCCCAAGATCTAGCAATAAGATTGGCACTAGCTTGAGATGATTTGAGGCTTTATTGATTAGTCTTTCCTATGTTTCTGCCTCATCTAAGGTTTATTAAATAGGTTTCCACTCCAAAAACAAACATTTGATTGAAAAATCATTTCATTATTCCTTGATGGAATCACAAGTAGATAGTTTTAATCATTGTTCTACATTTGTAAGCTAGCAACATTAAATGGTTGCATAAAGGAATGTGTAGGCATAGAGGATAACCAAGCAATGGACTTAAAGATACATATACATGAGAAAAGAAAAGCTTCAACGTCCACCACCACCACCACCACTAAAGACACAAATTCCATAGAAAAGATTGTTGAGTTGATTGCAAAGAAGCTTAGCACATGGCAAACCAAGGGATTGAAAAACCAACCATACCCATTGAAGATATAGTTGTTTAAAAGATGCCGACATTGAAATGGAGATCATACTACACGTCCATGTAACAAAGGACCAAACAATGATCCAATAAAAAGGAGAACCTCACAATTCTATTCAACAGAGCAAAGGTGGAATAGTCACTCCATATTTGATTCTACTACAATGAGCCACCATCAAGACAATAGTTTCAACCTAGGCCTATGTCTCCACCTAGAGAAAACCCTTAGTGATAATCCATGCAAGAACCCTATTACAACCCAAAGATAATACCAAGGAATGTAGGAACCATTAAGACCAATGTTGGAAAAACACACACCTTTGCATCTAAGCTTGTATTGTTGAATTCACAATGGAGATCTTAGAAAAGGCCATTGTACCCATCAATCCACCACTACCATTAGAATGGCTTGATGAAGGACCTTGCATAGAAGAGTACTCAGGCACAACTTCTACATAGAGATGGTATCAAGATCTAATAAGACCTTGTTCAAAGCATGTTGGTGAGTACTACAACCCAAAAACTGTAAACATGATGTACATGTGCAAAATGATATAATCCACAAAAATTCAAGCCTAAGAAAACAGTACCTAGGTTTCATTTTGTAAGTATGGTGAAAATCATTTCATTAAAGATATTTACATGGAAAAGTATCTTTACAAGTATTGGTTAGTGGAATAACATTCCATAGTTAAGTATGGGTTTTTGTGGCCAATTAGTCTTTCCATAACATGGTCCAAAAAATTAGGCTGGAACTAATGGGGACCCAAGACTCTTGATGCCTCTATGAAAACTAATCATCAAAGAAAGCCTCTTGGACTTTTATTAAACTACAAAGAGAGAAAACGCATAAAAGTATGATATGCAAATCTAAAGATCCAAAAGCTATTGGTTTTCAGCCTACTCAAATGGACGAGTATCTTCACATGTATTGTTTATTAAGATAATATTCCAAGATCATTATGATCTTAATAACTAGTGATTCTTTCCCTAACATGGTCTAAAGATCTAACTAGAACTAATAAGGAACATAATAGAATAAAATTCCTCTTGAACCTCATAGGAATAGAGAGTAGAGGAAAGAAACAATTTATGAAGATGTGTAAGATGACTAGGTGTCTCCACTCAAAAGGAAGGAAAGCGAGGAGAGAGATCTTCCATTCACATAGATTCAAGAGCAAGAAGAGTGGAGCACACAAGAATGGATGCATGAAAAAAGAATGTCTACTTTATTTTCTACGAAAGACTATATACAAGACATAATAAGATGTTCATATATATTTAGAAAACTATATAAGAGAAACCCTAATAGAAAATAGTGATTGCATTTGAAAGATAAGTATGACATCACTCTCAATAGGTAACTATTTCTATGAAGTCCAATTAAAATAGCTATGGAGCATATCCATAAGAACACCACAAGTGCATATCCATGTAACCACTACACATATCACGAATATAAGAAAACAATAAAAAAATAACCTTGCAACATCATGTATTGAACTCAATATCTCAATGCTGCTCCTCAAGCTCAACATGATCTCTTGTACTCCCAGCATCATCCAAAATTTCTTCAACTTCTCTCTTTCAATTGCTTTGATAATATTAAAAAAATGTTCATTTTTCTTCACATAAACAAGATCAATGTCATATGAATAGAGCGCCTCCTTGATAAAATTGTAGTTTAGCTTTGAATATTTTATCTTGGCATGAAAGAAATGATTTTATTCTAATTTTATGCTACTAAAATTATCATAATATATGGAAAATAAATTTTTGGATCTCTATCCCAAAACTTGCAAAATATACTTTCAAGCCATATAGCCTCACATGCTACATTTTGGTGCCTCTATACTTAGTTATTTTACAAGAAAAAGTACCAGGAGGTTGCTTCTTGCTTCTTCATGTGACATCGGCACTCCTTTGTGAAGACATAAAACCATTGGCAGATCTTCTATCTAAAATACTACAAGCCCAATCCATATCAATACATATCCATATAGTTGTATATCAATGTCAACCTCAAAAAAGAATGCATGGTTGAAAGTAGCTTTCACATATCATAATGTATGTCTTAATGTTTTTAAATGTGGCTTTCTTAAAATTTGCACAAATTGACTCTCAACTCCCACAATGTGGCTCAAATATGGTTGTCTAATTATGAGATATATTAGAATTCCCATAATATTCTTGTAGATTGTAAAATTTTCAAAAACTTAACCTTTATAAGCATACTTTTTCATACAATATCATTAAAATAGGCTTGCAATCAGCCATGCAATAATTCTACAATGTCTTCAATGCATATCTCTTTTATGAAAACCATAAACCTATTTATTTATGCATGATTTCATGCCAAAAATTATGCAACATTGTCAAGTATTTCATATCAAATGCCAAATCCATTATCGCTAGCAATAATTAACAAAAATATCAACCACAAGAATCCCATCATCACTCTTCCTTGCATACAATGAATGATGTCCATCACACATACAAAATCCCAAAGAATTCAAGTAGTCATGCATGCCATGCATGAGACTTATAAAGCTTTATTTACTTGTAGACATATTTAAGGTGCTTTGAGCTTTTGATAAATAGGAAGTTGGTCCATGCACACTTATTCTTAAAACTCACCATGTTCAAAGGGTTTCTTTGAAGGCATTTATGGGCTGAACGAGAAGAGCGTTGCGGAGATGTAGGGGGAGAGAGAGAGAGAGAGAGAGGAGAAGAACACACACACACCCACACACACACACACCCACACACACACACAATTTCATAGGAGCCTTGAAACCCACATAATGATCATGTGAGGCAATTCTCTATCAAATATATATGTATAATAGTATATGGGCAGGGTTACATTACTCTTACATCCCCCAAGAATCTCCCATTTAAGGTTCAAAGTGACCACCTGGAAACATTTATAAAGATGATGTAGGATTATACAATAATGTACAAGAAAATTCTAGATCTCAACCCATACCAATCAGCCTATGCCAACTTGCTCAAACAAGGTGTATCCATGCACCTCAAATTTATCTAGGCTCATATCAACAAGAGTCGAACTCACATCTCATTGATGCAAGAAGTAACGAAGTTCTTGCAAAGTTCCCACTCACTCTATTTCTATGTTAGTCATTGAATGACTAACAACTCCAAGTGCAAATGCTCCAATGGAAACTACAATGTTTGGTATCAAGCATAACAACTCATACATTAGACTCTCTAATGCTCACAAAACCCATGTTATCGTAGCTAATCTAAACATTTCATAGATGCATGTATCCATAGCATCCAAAGCACTATCATCAAGACTAGCATGTCTTAACATATCCATGTCAACATATGGCATGAGAAAAACTAAGAGTGACTATATAATCGGTGACTCGTGAACATCCAAATCAACCATCCTCTCAACTAAGAATGTGTCTAACCTACTTTGAAACACTCTCTATGTAATAAGATCTATTATGTCCTACCACAACACGAGTGTCTTCATGCTCTATATGAGCTATTCTCACAATCGATACCAAGATCAAACTAATGATCAAACTCTAATTGATTATCATCATAACCCATCATGCTTTAAATGAGCATCCAATCGATAAAAAGTGTGCTCCACATGAGCATCCATGTGATCAACCAAATCATGCTCTACATAAGCATCACAAGCATCTAAACCATGTTCTGCATGAGCATCTATCTAAACATTTGAATATTATGATGCATGTGCATCATCAATGTCAATATACTTATATGTAGGTAGAAAAAATGAAACACGATGAGTTTCACACCTCACATATGGATGAACTTCCATTTAGACAAGATTTTCTCTTACATTGAGCTGCAATGGATAATTGTGTCCAATACTAGCACCTTGGGCAAGCATAAGTTGTACCAAGTAAAATTGAAAATGATGCCCGCCAAGTGATACCTTATATCCACTATCCTCCAACTTGCTAATTGAATTCAAGATCATAGAGAATGAAGGCATATAACATAATTTGAGTGTAAATGATTCTCCACTAGGTAGCATAAGGAATTTATCTTCAAATCCCTCTATATCATATGCCAAATCATTGACCATGTGCACATGTCCATGGCTCTCACTTGAGAATCGACAAGACCACTCTCAAAATGGAGGAACATGAAAATTGACTATTGCATCAAGCAACCAAGCCATATGTATGTCATCGAGTGACGAAGAGGAATCATGAAATGAACCATAGGAGAAATTGGCATCACCATTAGTAGTGTAATCTACTTCCATAGGCTCTCCTAAAACCACTACCTTACTTGCATTGCATGCATGCCTCTGACATTGTTGTCGCATCCGCTTGAAGTAGCATTCTCAGGCATGGTTGTCATGGACATAGTTCTAACACCAAAGCCCTTGATGTGATCTATATCTCACATGAGTCAATGGACTTGCATACATATCATGTAGTCTTTGCCGTCATGTACTACTCGTCTCCTCATACATCATAGAATCATACTTTGCCGTTATGTGATTCCATAAGATGGAATCACATAGTGGAGCTCACCAATGCATCCATATCCATCCATTCATTGTTGAGCATGTTACAAGGCCTTTTTACATCTCTATGTGCATACTTGTGTAAGCATCCACAAATAAATGTATCCCACACTTGAGCTTTCCATATCAAAAAGTTAGCAATCCAACAGAGTAGAAAATAGACCACAAATCAATAATCTATCATTAATAGGATCAAATATGCATATCTATATGCATAATCCACATCATAAATGTCCAAGTGGAGAGATGATGATGCTACCAAACTATCATGTGTGCATACTCTAAACTCATGCAACAAACTTACAGCATAAGTATGATTACCAAGCCTTCCAAAGTGACCATCGAGCATGTGAAGAATCTTAGAAAAAATTTGATAGAGTATCCCGTGTAAATAGAGTATCCCGTGCAATCAAGAAAAGATAATTAGTAGCAAAAGAACAATGAATAACCTGTCTGCACCTATCATTGATTCAAACATAAATAATGGCAAATACACATACCAAGAAAGTGATCGAAATACATGTCAATACAATGGCAGGCATCTCCCACTCAAGAATGAATCCAACTTGTTATGAGTCACTATGACCTAGTCTAACCAAATGGGGATAAGCAACATTCCAAAGGATATCACATAAGCCCATCTAGTAGATCACTTGTCTAGCATAAAAAATAATGGATTTTTTGCAGCATCTCCCTTCAAAAATGCAATTCGTAACCAAGTAACCATATCTAGGAATGTCCATCCACAACTACCAAGAATCACATTGGAAAGTAAGAAATTTAATAGGTGATCATAGGCTAACACAATAGCCAATTTAAGTGATAAATGAGTGTGCAACTAAGGCTCAAACTTGGATCATGTACCCATAAAGAAAACAGGAAGATGCAAGTACCAACCAAGATCCAAAACAATTTCTGAGATATCGTGTACAATGAGCAAACAAATTGGTATCCAAGTGGCATAAAGTAAAATATGATCACAATGCAACTATGGATTCTTTGAAAAAAATAATGATCAAACTCAAGATGGCATAAACTTAGAAACAAACCACAATGCCATCATACATGTCAAGTCATTTGACATAATTTGATATACTCTCTTATGGAGAAGCACCCACATATATCATACATAGTCAATGCCAACAATCTCTAACCAATGATCCACACCAAGGAATCTCTCTCAAAGAATTTTCATGTAAAACATGAACCTCCTAAAGTACTTAGAATTTCTTCATCCAAAATCTACTTCTTTGTATTTTGTTGTTTTTCTCTACAACAAATATGAAGATTCTTTCTACAAATCTTTTTTTGCTGTTAAGGGAAAATAAACTTCGATCTTCCTTGAAAAGAAGAAAGATGTCAATGATGCATACACAAATAAAAGAAACAATGATTGATGAAATGGAAAGTTGGTATACTTATATAAATTAAATTATGACATTGACGTCAATCCAAGTGGAAGAAAAAGGAATTCCAAAAATATAAATGTAGGATCTCAATTTTTAATGGGCCACATCATCCAATAATAGCTCCAACTCAACTCTATGGAGTGGAAGATCTTTTGGAAAGCTCAACCCTATGAATTCATCCAATACATCAAGGAAATGTAAAAAGAAAAAGTGGGTTACAATTCTAAGATACCAAACACGACTATAGTTTTTGAAGGTGCAAATGTGATTCAAGTGGTGTAGAAAAAAAATTCTAAATGAGGAGTTTGGAGTACACTCTATAAAGCCTCCATAATTAAGAAAGACACATGGAAGTTTCACACAAAGAGAAATTGATCCAAGGCAAGAAAATGTAGGAGGCTGAAACATCTAGCAGAAAAAATGATTATAGTTGCATGGATCGTCAATGCCATATATAAAAAACGTATTGCAAGATATAAAAACTACTTATCTCAAAGATTCTATGGAAATAAAAAATGGGATAAATTGATAAGTGCAAAAATGGGTGTACTTTATGCAAGAAAAACGGGAGATAGTACCATTTACAAAGAAAAAGAAAGAAATATGTTGAAAATGGATTTATAGGCTAAAATATATTGATGATGCTAGCACAAGCAAGTATAAAGCAAGATTGGTAGCAAAAGGATATGCACACAAAAATGGAATTGATTATGAAGATGGGTATTGTCAGGGCATTTATGGCCTTGGCTACAAAAGAAGGATGCCATTGCACATCCATCCCTATACGTAAGATGGGTATTGTCAAGGCATTTATGGCATTGGCTAAGAAAGAAGGATGTATATTCCATCTAATGTAAGGGTCATGTAACCCTACTACTATAATGTTAATGCATATTCTTTTATAGAGAATTGCCTCAGATGATCATTATGTGGGTTTCGAGGCTCCTACACAAGTGTACACATCTCTTCTTCTCCACTCTCTCCTTCCATATCCTCCTTGATCTTCTTGCTCACTCTCAAAGGTCTTCATTGGTATCAAAACTTGCTAAAAGTTGAGATGCAACAAGCTTCAAGGGAAGATCACGACAAAAGAGGTGAATTTGTAGGTCAACATCTTCTTCATAGTGCATCAGTATCTTGACCATAACTTAACCTACGAAGCTCAAATTGGAGATTTTTAAATTGCTATGCATAGCTAATGAAGAGAGCTACAATTTTGTAGAAGGGCACAAAAATTGCTTCAAAGTTTTACTATGGTAAAAATTCAAAAAATGCTGAGTAACCCACAACTTGATTTTGTAATCATTTCGACAATAGGTTAGTGTTTTGATAATAACTTGAGTTGATCAATTCATATTGAATTTATTCAAAGTGTTTTGTGTATCTCAATGAAATATCTAGATGTTTCTAGATGCATGTAGATCCAAATTCAAAGATATAGGTCTTTAAAAATGCAAAATATAGATAGATAGTGCTACAAGTCAAGATTTAAGTGAGTATTTTGCTTGTACCCTGAGCTATGGACCTTTGATTGAGGTGTTTTCAGGTGCCCTTTCATAGCCAAGAGATTTTTAGATCGTGTAGAAGAGAGCCCCTAGGTCTACGTTTTGATGAAGATGGAATGTTACACCTCCCATGACACATTCTACTTGAGGAGAGTTCCCCAAAAGGAAGTACACATTGTAACATGTTGTGTGTAGGGAACACCCAACTAACAAAGATATGAAACGTACACAATTGAAATAAACATATGACTCTCAACAACACACAAGATAGATTAACAAGTAGGGAGGTATATGGAGTGGACAACATGAATAGAAATGAATACAAAAAACAATGATACTCAGTTGGAGTCCAAATTCTAGCTCCTAGGCTTGTCTTGATAGACACAAAACCCACACAAAAGTGTAATAAGATGAAATTTTCCAAGATTTAAGACCTATCAAATTAAAGTTCCACTTGCCCATTGCCCTTGGTTCCACTTTCCCATTGCCCTTGAGGCTATCTGTTCAATCACATGCACCAATAGGGCTATACCTCAATTCAGCATCAATATGATTGATTCTCCCTCAACTTATTATACCTTAGATTATTAAATATAAAGACAAAACTAGAACAATACAGCACAGATGTGTAGCTTCACACACATCAAACAAACTCCAAGGGTCCAATAAATTCTTAATCAACAAAATAATATTCAACAGAGGAATTTACGACAGAGTACAAAATAGGGTTTGAACACACAAACTTGCCCAACACAATAATAAATAACTCAACTCAAAACTAAACTTGGAGCCCAACACTTATGCTCACAACATGGGCCTACAACATAAGATGCTCCTACACACATGTACATGGTATCCAAATGGGTTCCAAAATTTTTGCTTATATAGCCATAGGTAAGCCATATGATTAACTCTACATGAGAAGATGTGTTTCTTGGAGGAGGGAAAAAGTGTACCCTGACATGGGTCGCACATGAGGAATTGCTTGGAAAAGAGGTGACTACCATCATAGAGAAGTTGCGTAGGTGGGCCACCATGCCTGACATTGAAATCACCCCTTGGACTCACATCGAATGGCTTTTGATAGCTCTTACTTGTGACATGATCATCATGGACGAGCATCTCTATCACCCTTTTCCATGATTTGAGATCTATTGTGATTTTTTATCGTTTTTCCATGTCTTTTTCTTCTCTTGTATGGTCTTTGATTAGCACATGAATACTTCAACATGCACCATCCCCAAGAGGTTTCACCCTTTTCAAGAGGAAAAGGAGATAAGGAAGAGAGCTCTCACACAAAGAAGCACACATAAATTGAGTCAATGAAGAACGGTCTTCTTCCACTTCTTCTAGTACATAAAGAGAACATATAAGAATGGCCTAATACAACATTACAATTAGTGCAATATATAAAGATCAATACATAAAGAAAACCCTAATTTCCACAAATGAGTTAGTTGGCAAGAAAACAAATGCGCCATCACTCTCAATAGGTAAATTTGGTAAAGCGTACAAAATGTATCCCCAACATATATTGGTGTAACCACCGTACATGTCAGCGAAATAAAAAGTCATATGTGTCATCCTCAATAATCACATGTTGAAATTGATATCTCAGCACTCCTTGACAAGCTCAACTTCATGTCTTGTAATTTAAGCATCTTTCAAAACTTCTTTGGCTTATCTGCTCCAAGTGCTTTAGTGAAAATATCAACAACCTATTCATTTGTGTTCACATAAAAAAGATCAATATCACTTGTTAATACATTTTCCCTAATGAAGTGATAACATATCTCGATATGCTTTGTTCTAGAATGAAAAAATAGGATTTCATGCTAGTTGTATGCTACTAAGATTATCACAATAAATGATGACTGGATTCTGCACTTCTACACCTAAACTTGCAAGTAGCATCTCTAGCCATGATGCCTCACATGTTTCCATTGTAGCACCTTTATGCTTAGCTTGTGTACTTGACAAAGCAACAATCGTTTGCTTCTTACTACTCCATGTAATAGCGACACTCCCAAATGAAATAGAAAACCACTAGTAGATCTTTCATCTAGACCACTACCAGCTCAATTTGCATTGATGTATCTCAAAGCATATACATGTCGTTTCCTAGGAACCTGCATAAAATAACTCTCAAGTCCCATAATATAGCTTAGATTAGGTCTTGTAATTGTGAGATGTATCAATTTTCTTGTACATAGTAGCATTTTCCAATGCTTCACCTACGATAGTATCCAACTTCAAATTTTGATCTAATGGCATAGAAATCGTCTTACAATCACTCATACCATACTTTTACTTTCATGTAAAATTCTTGCATAAGGATTTTATTTACCTCTTCAGCCTTCTTGATTATCACCACCTACAGTCAAATCATCATCATAAATAGCCACAATCTTGATTCCAACATCAACCTTCTTTGCATATAATAAGTGATACACATCACACATAGAAAATCCAATTGAAGTTAAATAATATGCAATCCTTGCATGCCAAGCACAAGAGGCTTGTTTAAGCCCATACACAACCTTTTTCAACTTGCAAACATACAAGATGCTTTGAATCTTCATATCTATGTGGTTGGTCTATGTATAATTATCCTCGCAACTCACCATGTAAGAAAGCATTCTTAACATCCATCTGATGCAAAATCCATCCTTTTGTTATAGCCAATGCAACAAATCCTCTAAAAGTAGCGATTTTCATTACTAGGCTAAAAGTTTCCTCATAATCAATGACATATATTTGTGCATATCATTTTGCTACCAATCATGATTTATACCTATTTATGCTACCATCAGCATTATGATTTACCTTGTAGACTCACTTGCGGCCTATGGTTTTCTTGTGGCCATGGAACCAACTTCCATGTTTCATTTCTAAAAAGTGCAGACATCTCCTAATCCATGTCTCTCTTCCAATTTTCATTTCCAATTGCATCTTTGAAACAAGAAGGTTTAGCATCTTATGTTACCTTCATCATGTAGGCACAATGAAGAGAAATGTAGCTATTATATATTAATTGTTGCACTGAATTCTACATCCTCCTAGATATTCTTGGTCTCCAATAATTTCTTCTTGTTGGAACTATTACTCGATGACATATTAGGTCCACTCAGAACTTGAAATTCTAGACTTGAGTTTTCAACATTTCTTTTGTCATTTGAGTCAAGATTAATTCCTTCTTTGGCATCACATAGAAACTTGACATTTCATCAAACACCACATCTCTGCTTACCTTCACCTATCGTGTGAGCCAGTTGTAACAGTTATATCCCTTTTGCTCAAGGGAATATCCAATGAAGATACATTTTTCTATTTTTAGATTAAGATTCATCCTTATCTCATCTAGAAGATGTACATATGAAATGCAACCAAATAATTTCATGTGTGATAAGTTTGGCCTTTTACTAGTAAACTTCTCTTCAGGTGTCACTTGATTTACAACAGTGGTTGGAGTTGTCTTCATAATGTATACAACTATGTTCACAACTTCTGCTCAATAATAATGAGATATATTTTTCCCATTCATCAAGTCTCTTTCTATTCTGCAATATGTCTATTTTGTGTTCAACAACACCATTCTATTGTGGTGTGTACCTGCATGAAAACTGCCTTGAATTCCGTGTGTTTTTCAAGAACTACCAAATTTATTTGATATATATTCACCTCGCTCATTAGATCTTAATTTCTAAGTATACTTCCACGTTCCATCATAGCCTTGAGATTCTCAAAGTGAGTAAACACCTAACTCTTCTCCTTTAGGAAGTATACCCACACTTTTTGTAAATGGCAATCAACGAAAGTGACATAAAACTAGCAACATCCCATAGATGTGGTCTTTGCAGGACCCAAACATATGTATGCACTATCTCTAGCACATTATCACTAACATGCTTGTGATGTGGAAATGATGCCCTTGACCATTTACCAAATTCACATGCTTCACATACCTAGAAGAAGACAAAAAAATTGAAAAGAAGACTTGAAGTCCAGAAGGGGAGCTATTAGAAGGCCAAACAATGGTGAAAACAAACCTTTCTAGAGAGTACTTCAAGAATACTTACAACATAGAGAGTAAGTACTTTTAAACCTCAAATTGCATGTCATAGAAACGTGAATGAAGCTCTATCAAGGATGAAAGATACTAAGAGGGGGAGATTGTTGTGGCAATGAGAAAGCAAAGAAAGGGAATAGCAGAGATAAAGACTGAAGCAATGAAGAAGAGAAAAGGATACCCCAAAATTTTCATTCCTAGTTCCTTCTTGATATTGTAATGACATATTTTTTAAGTCTTTCACATGTCCACTATGAGGACTCCTCAAGTGTCACATTGAAAATCATTTAGTATATTCAAATAACTCTTAGGATTTTAGTTATTTTTGAATGTCCATTTAAAGTGTGAATGGACATGCATATGGCAACTTGTATATAAGTCAATTTTTGACTCTTTTGTAAAGAATCTTGTCATGTGAATAAAAGAACTAACATGAGAACAAACAATCCCATAACTTCTTCTTCTTGACCTCTTTTCTCCTTATGTGAGAACTCATGTGCATGGCTTTGGCTTGTAGTGTGTGGTAAGAAGTGTTACCTACCCCTTTCTCACCTTTTTTTCATGGTTCTCTTGCTTGTGTGAAGTATAGGGAGTTTCAAATTGTAGGTAGGTGATTCTCAACACCCGATTCTTTGTCCATAACTTTGCATAGGAAACTCAGAATGATTTCATACCACTTCCACTAGATTTTCTCATTGAGAGCTTCAAAATGTAATTTTGTTGACTATATTTGGACACACAAGGTAAGAGAAAAATCCATTTTCATGTCTGCTACTACTACAGGTGTTGTGGTGTATTTGTAGAAGGTGTTTTGTATGATGTGATTCACACTAAGTTAACATTCATTTGCCCATCAGATAAATGAGCTATCATGTACATGCACATGCTTTTATGCACTTGGCTGGGCATAGTTCTCATTTTGATAAATCGACATGTTTAGAAAAGCCATCACTTGAGTGTCCTTGTAGGGGGTATGATTGCTGATTGGGATCATTTGTCCATGATTCTACATGATTACACACATTTTTGGCACCATTATTGAGGATGATAGCCTACATTAGGATGCCTAAATGATGGTTATAACACACATGTTGAGTAGATGTGTGTGAAAAGGAGAGATTGGATTGAAAGCAAGGTCATATTTTTGCACTTGCATCACACCTCACCACTTGTGGGTGTATGGAGCAAATAGGTAGAATTAGGAGAGGTTAGGGCTTCTAGGAATGAGGATTAGCATTTTGGGAGAACTAGAAAAGGGTAGGGATTTCCAAAACACCAAAATAAAACATCAAAATTTTTTTTGCTTTCATCAACTAAATACATAATAATAGAGGATAACTTAAACAGGGCATTAGTGCTAACATCATTAATCTCAAAAAGTGATCCTAATGCTCACAGCTTTGATTCAACACATGAAGATAGACCACTGGCATATTACATTGAATCCCCAAAGCATAATTTTATATATCAATTTGATACACCATTGATAGAACATGGTTGGGAGTCAGTACACTCAGGTAATGTACATAAACCCCAAACCTAGACCTCAATTGGGACACCATTGATAGAACATAGTTGGGAGTCAGACTACACTCACGTAATGTACATGAACCTCAAACCTAGACCTCAATTGGGACAATATAGGCCTCAAGTACCTAGAGGACCATGTTATAGGTGTCAAGGAGATTAGTTAGTCATGAATGTCCACTTCCTCCACCAGTGAAACCTCAATCTATAGTGATTCAAGGTTTTCAATGTGATTGTGGACAAGAACATCTGCTTCGGGACTGTCCTAAGAATCCAGCCAATGCTCAAAGATTACCCCACTAATGTAATTGGTTTAGTTGTAGAACCTAGGGTTAATGTGACTAATGTTGTTTTTGTACAAGTAGTCACTAGAGCACAAGCTTTATAGAAGACTCTAGACATAGAATGGTTGGAATGTACATCAATTGGACATTAAAACTAAATTTTGAATACTGATATACATGAATAAGTGTAAGTATTTTAACCTCATGGTTTTTGGTAGAAAGTTCATGAAAATAAAGTGTACAGGTTGAAAAAGGATTCACCCTAAGGGTTGCACAAGAGCATCAATAGATGGGCCATATCGTGGGCCATATCGTCCAAGATCATGGACTAAGAATGCTTAGGAGAGACTAGATTGAGAGCAACAATAGGAATATATGCAAACAAAGAAGAGACAAAAATCCTATTTTGATCCACACGTGAAGGATAAAGGATTGAAAGTTGGTGACCTAGTACTAGTATACACTTTGAAGCAGCATGCTCGTAAACTAGAGAAATGTGGCTATGGACCTATAATCATTGAAAGAATATTGACCAACAAAGCAATACAGCTAGCCACTCTACAAGGAAACGTACTGCCTAATTACATAAGTGGCGATTGAGTTGCGCTCTATCAATATCCCTTGATGGAGGAAATGCTTAGACGGCTCAATGTGGCTTTGAAACATAAAGAGGAAGAGAAGAGAATATGAGAAGAAACTCAAGCAGAAGCCATAGAACACATTAAACAAATGAAAAAGACCAGAGGGCATAAGATAGTTTAGAAATTATGACATTGAAAAGCTTCATCTACTGAATGTCCTTCCCTACTCCAATGCCCCTAGATATCATATGGTAATGTGTCAACAAAGCGGAATACCTCTCTTAGCATTTTGATACGTGACCATTCCTTTTGATTGAGCTAGGAAGGGGCACTACACTCAAGAGGATTGTGGCCCTAATTGACTTAGGAACTGCCACTAATGCCATTAGGTATTCTTGTTGTTAGGATATAAACCTACACATGAATCTGATTGAGGCTTACCTCATAGGATTAGGAGGTGTGGAAACCCCTTGCATGGGTGATGTGAAAGTTCCAGTCTCTATACAAGATGTCTCCTTGATAGTGAAGTTATTAGTGTGCCATGATGAAGATCTCACTGAACCCTTAATCTTGGGCCAAAACTGTATCTATGATCATGCGGTCCACGTAAACCTCAAAAGTCATCTTCTTCATGTTTGGGTTAATGAGCAATGCATTACGATGGAATTAGAAAGTGGTACGACTAGTGATCATAGTTTGACACAAGTTCTTACTCCTTCCAAGTTTAAACTGGAGAAAATGATGTCGCATGTACCCCTAGATCTATTGTGCAAAATGTGTCGCACTCTAACAAACACATCATGCAACCAATGGAACTCTTGTCTTTTTCAAAGACAAGTGCGATATCGATAACTCAACCATGGAGGCATGCACTTCGTCAACACTAGAATCATGAAGCGAGAAGACCAACCAAGCCATGGAGATATCCATCTTTCCTAGGAGTAGAGCAGCTACGGGTATGGAAGGGTGAGAAACCAATTTCTCCACCGTGTTCAATGCCACCATCAAAGAAGTAGAACGAGAAGCTAAGACAATGATCAGTGAAGCAAGGGAGAATTCAACCACCATGAATACTCCAAATATAGATACCAAAGTGTTTGATGAAGGCCGACCCTAAAGACTTGCAAATTTGGATGCCTAAGACCTCCTTGAGATCCCAAATGTCCTCCCACAAGATCTTAGTTTCTAGGCAGTCGTAGTTCACTCCAACTCCTCATACATCTAAACAAAAAATTGTTGTATATGATGCATCATGTAGTTTTGTTCCTAGAACAAATTGGAAATGGGTACCTAAAAAGTCCCACAACCAAGTCAAATAATCCTCTCTGAATAAAGTGTATTAACCCTTGAACATCTCTTGTAATCCATTAACAAAATCATGCAAAGTCAACAA